>PVKS010025273.1:0-30059 GCA_004027875.1 Aplodontia rufa
GGGCTTCCCAGACACTTGAACTGACCCTGTGCCATGATGGCCAGCCGGGTGCACAGGGCCTCACACTCCTCCATGCTGGGGACAGGGAGTAGAGGCCTGAGACAGGGTTGGGGGAGGCTGATGCCTACTCTTGGTGTAAAAGGCTTGTGTAGATGGAAGGGTTCAATGCCCAGATCAGCTGTTCCTGATTCCCAGGCTGAGTGTGACCACATGCAGAGCCTGGGGAATCTCCACACCAGCTGTTCCCAGGTGTTCTGCTCACCTGGCCCCTCCCCGGCCACCCATTCCAGCTCCTCCATCACCTCCCACAGGTAGACCCAGGCTCTACCTGTGGGAGGTGATGACAATGGCCTTGCCAGTCTCACGGGCCTTTCCCACAGTGTTCCAGAGCAGGCGTCGGGCCACAGGGTCCATGCCAGTGGATGGCTCATCCAGGAAGATGACTGCAGGATCTCCAATGAGGGCGATGGCAGCGCTCAGCTTACGCTTGTTACCACCACTGGGGGTGGAGGGGTGATGGCAGGGGGATGGAGAATCCTGCTGGCTCAATACCCACCCCTTTCCTTCTCTCGGGGGTGCCCCACATCCCTGGTGGGGCTTTCAGAAACACAGCCTCACCACCTTCTCCCTGATGGACTTGTGACTTGGACTGTCCATGGAGGATCTAAACTAGTCCCTGGACACAAGGATCAGTTCTGCAAGAGCACACGGTCAGAGAGTCTTCTCTGACAGACTCTATGGGTGCTGCGGGCACCTTCCTTATCTGAGAGGAAGAGCATATCACTTTTATTTAACTCATACCATTTACTACATGCAAGGCACTAAACTTAGCAAATGTAAATTCATTTGATAATCAAAATATGCAAGAAAACATGAAAAGCTGCTTGAAACTCAAACCAACAGAGGGAAAAGCCAAAGATCTCATCATCTGATCCCTGGGCCCACTTGACCAGAGGTCGGAGGTGTTCTCTCTTTCCGGTCCGGGTGTGCAGTACTGCCACGTACCTCCGTAGACACTGCATGCAACATGAGTGGGCTTGGACAGTGAATGCCTTGCTTCCTTTACATTAATTGGAGCTGGAGTTCTTGCATCGGTAACAGAAACCTGAGGAATATCTCAGGCTCCTCAGCAGAACCTCAGGAGACACACCAGGGAGATATAATTGTGGACTTAAAATGTAAATCTATCAAGAACAGGAAGCCTGTCATGAAGTGGGAGGAAGAAAGGTTGGATTACCCTGTGGGGACAGCAACACACGTGTTGCCATCTGTCTGTTCTCAGCCACAGCAACTATCTTAGGCCTGGGTTGGTCTTATAATCTCTTCTGGAGCCCAGAACCAAGGGGTTGTGGAGCATTGAATAGCCAGGACATTGACCCTTTCTACAGGGGACAAAAGCCACCTCTAGCCACCACCACCACCTACACACACACAGTGGCATGGACTGCATAGCTACCCCATCCCTGAAATGATGGGTTTGGCCCTAAACTCTAGTACTGAGCAGACCAGAGTTTATCTTGTAACTGGAGATGGAGAAGTGCAGGGAAGCCCGGACTCTCACCTGTATGTCTTTACCAGCTTGTCCGCATACATGAACATGACTAAGTCGTCAAGAATCTGGTCCACACAGGTACTGATGTGGCACTCTGGGATGCCCCGGATCCGGGCATACATGACTAGTGTCTCTCGGCCTGTCATGAAGCTCAGCAGAGCATCAAACTGAGGACAGTATCCAATACACTGCCGCACCTGTGTTAGAACACAGCCCAAGGAGGCAGGTCAGAGGGAGTCCATGCAGCACTTGGACCCTTCCTTTGGCCTTGCTCCAGTCCAGCCTTTCCCCCATCAAAACCCATGTTTGCCAGCGATGTGCAGCATGAAGGGACCATGAGTGGGATCATGATAATGTTGCGGAGACTGGGATTGCGGCCTTTGCTGGCAGTGTCCATGAACAGGAGGTTTCTGGAGGATGCATGTGTTGGAGAACTTGCTTGCTTGCTTGGATCCTCTTCCTGTCTACCTTGTATAAAACCTAAGCACCCAGCACCTCCATACTTTGGGGTCACCTTCAAATTGTCCAGTCCATAGAAAAGATTTGCAGGGTTATCATACAACTGGGAGCATTCGACTCCCGTGAGAAGCCTTACTATACCCAGGCAGGCAGAGAAACTCAGAAATTTCAAAATATACATGTATATGTTCATTTCTATCTATAGCATGGGGGCATTACAGAGGAGACATGAGATCGGGAATGGATGAAGGGGGAGATCCCGGACTAGGACTGGCCTTAACTTACCTTGTCAATATCCATGTATGCATGAATATGTAATAACGACTCCCTCCAACATGTCAGACTATGCTGAACAAATTTTTTAAAAAAGAAAAAATGATTTGCTTTGCATTTTGTGTTTTTTTACTTTAGAAATATTTTCTATCAGATATTAAACCTGTAAATAGATTTTCTTTGTAAAATATTCAGGCAAAGCCTACTAGAGTCTCTACTGGGGGCCTCAATGGTCAGGTTGGTACACACCCTCCAGACTTCTGTGCTAATGTGGGCTCTCACACAAATCCAATGTACGCTGTTTTTGCCAAACAGCGTCATTCCACATTTACCATTCTGTAACATGCCCTTTCTTTTTTTTCCTAGTGCTGGGGCTTGAACCCAGGGGTGCTTTACCACTGAGCTACATCTCCAGGTCCTTTTTACTTTTTTTTTTTTAAGAGGGGAGAAGGAGAGAGAAAAAGAGAGAATCAATTTTATGTTTTGTTTTTTCATCTGATTTTTGTTGCTCTGACAGTTAAATGTATGTGGTGCTGGGGTTTTGAACCTGGGTCCTCACACATGCTAGGCAAGCACAATACCACTAAGCCACCACTCCAGCCCCCATTTTTACTTTTTATTCTGAGGCAGAGTGTGGCTAAGTTGCCCAGGCTGGCCTTAAACTTTGATGCTCCTGCTTCAGCCTCCTGAGTCACTAGGATTACAGGCCTGCACACAGCATGCTTTTCGACCTCAACATTATGTTGTAAGGATCATCCTAGGTCAGCATGTACAGACTTACCCCCACTAAGTTCAACTACTACTTAGTCATCCAGGGAAGATCTAAATTTTACTTAGTTACTTGAAAATTCAGGCACATGTATTTCTACGTTTTTTTTGTTTTGTTTTGTTTTTGTTTTTTTAAAGAGAGAGGGACAGTGAGAGAGAGAGAATCAATTTTATTTAGTTTTTCATCTGGTTTTCGTTGCTCTGACACTTTGTTGCATATGTGGTTGGGGTTTGAACCCAGGTCCTTGCAGTTACCAGGCAAGCACTGTAACCAGTTAGCCCCAGCCCTGTATTTCTACCTATAAACTATAAACTTGTAATTCTCCATCCTGGTTTATGCTCCCCTATGGTAGATGCTGGAGATAGTGGAATACTATTTTTGAAAAATAGCCAATGTTTTCCCCCCTCCTCTTTCCTCCTTTCTATTCAAGCACCTGTGTGACCCCAGGTAGTATGGCCTGATGAGGGAGTGGGGGGATAGAATTTGAGGATATGAACAGGAAACCACCTGGAGCATCTGTTTGGGGATAGAGGGACAGAAAGCTGCCATGGAGAAAGAATATCTGTAAGGACCTCACACAGCTAAGGTTCAGGTTTTGTTTCCCAGGATAGGGCTTCCCCCAAGACAGAAGTCCACAGGCCTGAGGCAATCGCTGGGAAGAAAGTCACTAAAGATTGGAAGGAGGATGCTTCCGGTATTTCATAAGTAAGTGTAAGGATTTCTGGTACACTGCCTTTATCAAGTTATTTTAAATTAATACTTCTTCTGTTTTTCTGGCTTGCTAAGAATTTTCTAAAAAATCATGAGTGAATACTGAGTTTTTGTCAAATTTTTTTGCACCTCAATGGATATTTTTCTCCTTTCTAATGATTTACGTTGCTGATTTTGTTACTGTTGGGCCTTACACATTTCTGGGATAAACCTAACTCGATCATGCTTTTCATTTTTTCAACATTCTGCTTCATTTTCACTGTTACTATCTCAGGGTATTGCGTTCTCAAGGGAAGCTGGCCTGGGGCTCATTCTGGCTGCTGTCCTTGGCTATTTTTCTTTACTCCTAGTTAGGTGCATCCCACCTTCTTCCATGCTTTGGGATGGTTAGACAAGAAGGAAATAATGTGATAGTGGGCTCATTCATTAGTGCCTTTCAGCCTAGGAGTAGGGTTTTTTTTTTTTTTTTTTTTAAAGAGAAAGGGACAGTGAGAGAGAGAGAGAGAATCAATTTTATTAGTTTTTCATGTGACTTTTGCTGCTTTGACACTTTGTTGTATAATGTGGTGCTAGGGTTCAAACTCATGTACTTGCACATGCCAGGCAAGCACCATAACTGCTGAGCCACCTCTCTAGCCCCCTAGGAGTAAATCTTTGACCTTCATTTCAATTTTAACTCCAGTCTTGGTCTATATGTTTTCTTCTTCTTCTTCTTTTTTTTCAAAGAAGTTGAAATGGACATAGATTTTTTTTTAAGAGAGGGAGAGTGAGAGATAAAGAGAGAATCAATTTTATTTTTTCTACTTTTTTTTTCTTCCCAGCACTTAGGTGTGGATGTGGTGCTTGGGTTTGAAACTGAGTCCTCGAACATGCCAGGTAAGTGCTCTATGCTGAGCCATCATGCTACCCCCAGTTTTCTATTTCTTGAGCCAATTTTGGAATAGAAGTTCAAACCCCAGCACCACATACACAGCAAAGTCTCGGAGCAACGAAAGCCACAAGAAAAACTAATTAAAATTGATTTTCTCTTTCTCTTTCACTTTCACTCTCTTAAAAAAATTAATATCAGATCATTGCAACTTATGTAATTTTCAAAGATTGTATGATTATAAAAAAATGGGTAAATTATAGGACAAACCAACAGAGCCCTTTAAAAAAATAAATTAGGCGGTTGGAGCAGTGGCTCAGCAGTTCGAGTACTTGCCTGGCGTGCATGAGGACCTGAGTTCAAACACCATCATCACATATGTAACTAAATGTCTGAGAAACAAAGGCCCTCTCTCTCTTCAAATAAAATAAAATGAAAAATAAATTGGCATTTGAGTGTTTAAAAGAAAATACAACTTGTGGTCCTCCTGTCTCAGCCTGCTTAATCGCTGGGATTACAGTTGTGTGCAACAGCACCTAGGTTTTATTCCTTTATATATAGGGTATGTACAGATACATAGAAAGGTTATGAGAACTGGCTCATGCAGTTACAGAAATGAGACGTTCCACAATCCAAAGCACAGGACTGCAGCAGGGCTAGAGACATGGCTCCTCGGGAGGAATCAGCAAACAAATGGAAATGAGGGCAGACCAACAAAAAGGACCAGGCAGGACAGTGTGTCTGGAATAAGGACAGTGGGCTGCAGGTGTAGCCCCCAGGGGCACTGCAAACTGCTGGGCCAGATAAAGATGAAGATCTACCAAAGGAGCAACGAGAGAGGGAAGCTGTGGAATAAGCAAAGGCAGGCTTGAGTGAGCCGGAGGAAAAGACCAGCAGTACAAAATGATGCTGCAGAGAAGTCAAGGAAGACACAGACTGAAAAATGGAAGTCACCTCAACTAGGGAAAGTGCAGTAGGAACAGTTCCAGGGAGAACAGATTCAGGGGTTTTTTTTGGGAGGGAGTATCCATGAACTAAGGCTGCCGATTGGACATCTTGGATGGTGCCTTAAACCGCCGGTGGATGTGTGCCACTTACTGTCCAGAAAGTACAGAGGAAGGAGGAGAGAATGGGGTGTAGATAAACTTTGGGGGGCCCTTGAGTTTCCACTGCCTAGGGGAACTCAAAGATGGTGTTGTACTTGGGTGCAGTGGTGCATGGCTATAATTCCAGCTCCTTGGGAGGCTGAGGCAGGAGATTTATCAATTCAAGGCCAGCCTGGGCAATTTAGCGAGACCCTGTTTCAAAATAAAATAAAGAGGGCTGGGGTATAGCTCAGTGGCAGAGATCTTGCCCAGCATGTATGAAGCCCTGGGGATACTTCAGTAGGCTTGGGGGAATGCAGGGGTGGGGGAAAAATAAGTAAGCAGTGCAACACCCAGTCTGCAGCTAGGGAAGCATGCGGTGTGCTTGCTTCTAGGTCCCAGATGAAGCAGATACATGGACTTTTCAGAGATCCAGTCTTATTCCAGTTCCCGGAACCCAAATCCTGTGTCAAATCCGCAATTTGTTTCTAGTGGTACCCACCTTCCCTAGGTCAGAGTTGATGCTATGGCCCCTAATCAATGCATCCCCGCTGGTGATGGGCTTCTGTCCAGTCAGCATTTTGAAAATGGAAGTCTTCCCAGCTCCATTGACACCAAGAAGGCCAAAGCATTCTTTTGCTTGAACAGTGAAGGACACCTTGTTCACAGCCAGCAGAGGAATCTTCCTGCTGTAGACCTGAGATACACAAGACGGGAGAAGGGTGAGGAGTCTGATGGTCAGCAGTCACTGCACACCCATTCTGGGCAGGTGTGAGTTGCCCTCTGGGCCCAGGTGGCCTTTTACTGCCCATGCTCCAACTTGCATTTTCTCAGCCACTGCTTCCAGCAGGCTCAGTAAGGTTTTCTTCCCTCCACTCTCCTTGCATTTGGAAAACTCAAGTCCCTTAAGTAAGCTTTTCCCCCTTTGTCCCTGAAGCAAACAAAATCCCTTGGGTGTTGCCTGAGGATGTTGTTCTAACCACTAGTAACTATAGGAAACAAGACTAAAAACTTGGGGGAAATGCTACAAAATTCCTGGATGTTTTAAGGTTCTCTCAAAATTCCCCTGGAGCTATCAGGAAGCTGAGGAGGCTTGGTTTGCATTTCCAGAGACCTTTCCAGGCTTGCCCCTCCACAGTTGGCCTCTACATTCCAGAAAAGGTCCCATAAGTTATGTCCCACATTCTAGCTTCTCAGGATTCATGGATCAGGTCCCTTCCTATCTCTCAGGCCCTTCTGTCTTCCAGGAGACCACAGAAGAGGCAGTGAAGGGCAGAATGTGTCTCTGGGTACACAAACACTGATGTGCTTCATTCTCAGATGGAGAAACCACAGAGTCCATCTCCACCAGCAGCTCCTGAGTTACTACAGATAGGCCTTGAGCCTGCCAGTAGGTGAATCCCTTTCTTTCTTTCTCTTCTTTTTCTCTTTTTTCTTTTTTTGGTACTGGGGATTGAACCCAGGGGCACTTAACCACTGAACCACCATCCCCAGCCCTTATTTTTTTATTTTTTAAATTTTGAGACAGGGTCTCACTAAGTTGCTTAGACCCTTACTAAGTTGCTAAAGATGGCCTCAAACTTGCAATCCTCCTGCATCAGTCTCGAGCATCTATGATTACAGGGGTGCACCACCATACCCAGAAAGATCTGACTTTACCTTTGACACTTCTTTAACGATTAGTGGGTTTTTCTTTCGCATCATTTCCAAATTACTCTTGATAGTTTTTGCCTCCTCTACTACATCTTGTTCTTCAGGTACTGATGCTGTGTTGAGCAACCTTGCCTGCATTCCCAAGACAAGGATGGAAATGGAACTGTTTGTAAGGGTAGGAGATAGAGAAGCACCACATCCTCCCTGGGAAACCCTGAAGGTGCCCCATCCAACCTCAGTTCTCATCTCATACCACCACCCCAATCTCAGGAGCAACTGTGGGCATCCAACACTGATTAGCTGGATACGCAAACCTCACATGGTAAGCACTTTTAAAGAAAACTAGAAGACTTAAAGCCTGGGATGTCAAGACACACAGAAGCCCATTCCTACAGTTTCCTTGTGGGGTCTTAGCCTCTGGAAGATAGTGTGACCAAGAACTGTCAGGCTGGTTGATGAGTGGAGAAGAGGTGTCCACAAGGTAACTAGTTCTAGGAAGCCAAGGACTTGTTTATATTTAGCTGATGAGCTGGCCCGTAAAGTATCCCAGGTGACCAGCATGGTGACCAGCATGGTGACCAGGGTCACAGGGGCTAACCAAACCCTTCCCCCCTTCTCTGGAGGAATCTGGAGTATCAAGGCAGCTACAGAACACAGGAAGGATGCTGTGGAACCAGCCCTTGATCTGTCCTTGTAGGATTTATAGTCCAACTCACCAACTTTTGCTTCAGGCAGAAGTTAGAAAGCTTAGTTTTCAGTCTCCTAAATACCTTGGTTTCAACAAGAAAAAGCAGGATGATGTACACAGGTCCTAAGATAGTCAAGGCTGCCAGATACTTCCCTATCCCAAGGGACTCCCAGGCATAGATGTTCTCTTGGACCACACGTCCTTCAGCTAGCATGGGATAGGGATAAAGAGATGTTACACTTTGGGTAATTTTCTTTTTCTTTCTTTCCTAATTTTTTTTTTTTTTTGGTACAGGGGATTGAACCCAGGGGCACTTTACCACTGAACCATGTCCCCAGCCCTTCTTATATTTTTTTTTGAGACAGGATCTTGCTAAGTTTCTGAGGCTGGCTTTGAACTTGAGATCCTTCTGCCTCAGCCTCCCTGGTTGCTAAGATTACAGGTGTGTGCCACTGTGCCTGGTGTACTTTGGGTAATTTTCAAAACTGTTCCTCACCTTTACATACAATTTCCCATTATGACAAATATCATTAAAAGAAGCATCATTGTCATCAATGCTATTACCACATCCCAGCAAATGGTAAACATGAATATTTTATTTTCCCTGCTATGATCAATGTTTTGTAAAAATTATGCAATAAAAGACTTTTCTCATGTTGAACACCATAAATATACACAACTTTCATCAATTAAAAAAGTAAAATGGCCGGGGGTGAAGCTCAGTAATATAGTATGCTTGGTATGTGTGATGCCCTGGATTCAATCCCCAGCACCAAAAAATAAAATAAAATAAAATAAATAAAGGACTCCTTAACCACATAGCAGGTATTTGAAATTCAAAATATTTGTATGTTTGGCTCTTCTTTCAGTCATTTGTCCCCTTGCAACTACAACTGACCACTCATGTAAAAAAATTCAAGGGGTCGGAAAGGTGGCTAAGCAGTAGAATGCTTGCCTGGCATATATGAGGACCTGGGTTCAATCCCCAGCACCACATACACAACTAAGTGGAGCAAAACCAAACCAGATGAAAAAATAAAATTAATTCTCTTTTTTTAAAAAAAATTCTGGGGTTGGAGCAGTGGCTCAGCAGTTACAGCGCTTCCCTGGCACACACAAGAATACAGGTTCAAACCCCAGCACCATGTACACAACTAAGTGTCAGAGCAATGACAGCCAAATGAAAAACTAAATAAAATTGATTCTCTCTCTCTCTCTCTCTCTCATTGTCCCCCTCCCCTCTCTTTTTAAAAGAGAGGGACAAAGAAAAAAGAGGGACAGTGAGAGACAGGAAGAGAAAGTGAGAATCAATTTTATTTAGTTTTTCATGTGGCTTTCATTGCTCTGAGACTTCATTGTGTACATGTTGCTGGGGTTCGAACCCATGCACGTATGCATGCCAGGCAAGTGTGATACCCCTAAGCCACTGTTCCAGCCCTTGTATGTTATCTTTTAAAATAAAAGTGGAATGACTCTATGTATTATCTTCTCCAATTTACTTGTTTTATTTAATAATATATAAGGACACTAACCTCATGAGGACACAAAGATCAAAATAATTCTTGATGCCTGCATCATTTTATGTTGTCTGTATATACACCTAGATTGTTAACCAGTCTCTTTGGTGTACATGCAGGTTACAGTCATCCCTCAGTATCTGTATGGGATTGGTTCCAGGACTCCCTCTAATATCAGAATCTACAAATGCCAAAGTGCCTTATATAAAATGGCACAGAAAAGTCAGCCCTCTATATCTATAGACTTTGCATCCATGAATTTAACCAATAATGAGATGAAAATATTCAGGAAAAAACTGCACCTATACTGAACATACACAGACTTGTTTTTCTGGTTATTAGTCCCAATGATACTACATATCATCTATTTACATAGTATTGTAAGTAATCTGATAGTGATCATTTAAAGTACATGGGAGGCTGGGCAGAGTGGCACACACCTGTAATCTCAGTGACTTGGAGGTTGAGGCAAGAGAAAATTCAAGGCCAGCCTTAGTAACTTAGTGAGTCTCTGTCTCAAATAAAAAAATAAAAAGGACTGGGAATGTAGCTCATTGGTAAAGTTCCTTCGGGCTCAATCCCCAGTACCTAAATAAATAAATAAATGAAGTACACAGGAGGGTGTGCGCAGGTTATATGCAAACACTATTGCATTTTATATAAAAGGGACAATATTAAGTGAATACATCTCAATAAAAATGTACTTAGCAAATTCCATTTTAAATACTCACAAACTTCATTGCACTCAATCTGGCTCAGGTTCTTGGCATTACAAAAATTTTTTAGTTCAAAGTTGTAATACAAGTTGGAAAAAGCCATCCCTAGACAGTGTCCTGGAAGTATTAGAAACATATGATCCAAGGATGCTGAGATTTCTGTGTAGCCCAAATCTGTAACAGGAATAGAAAACATGAACTACTGCAGGAAGAAAAGGGCACACATCGTCACCATCTCTCCTGATCCAGTGTACCTCTTCAGCCCAGACCATTGTCCTCCTGGGCTTCCAGACCAGAAGCCTGGCCTTCCCTGACTTCTGGTTTCCCTTCTCCCTATGCTATCCTCATTCAGCCCCCTAAGTTAGGTATATTGTTCCTCGAATCCATCACTTTTCATTTTCTTTCTTTCTTTTTTGGCACTGAGGATTGAACCCAGGGTTACTTTCATCAATGAGCTACATCCCTGATCCCTTTTATTTCGTATTTTGAGACAGGGTTTCACTAAGTTGCGCAGGCTAGTCTTGAACTTGTGATTATCCTGCCTAACCCTCCTAGAGATTTGCGAGCATGTGGCACAGCCCCAAGCCTATCATTTTACTTCTTCCTTTTTTTTTCTTTCCTAGTACCAGAGATTGAACCCAGGTGCATTTAACCACTGAGCCACATCCCCGGTCCTTTATATTTTTTATTTTTAGACGGGTCTCACTAAGTTGCTTAGGGCCTTGCTAAGTTGATGAGCCTGGCTTTGAACTTGTGATCCTCCTGCCTCAGCCTCCCAAATCTCTGGGTTTACAGGCATGCACCACCTTACCTGGGACATTTTACTTCTAATTGTTTATTCAGGAGAATCAAAAAGCATAGTATCTCTGGGAAAATCAGTGATTGCAGCTGCCACATGGGCAGAGTGGCAGGTAGAAGGAAATGGCTTTGAGGTGCACTGAGACCACACAGAGTGGGATCTAGGGGGGTCAAGACAGCTCCACAGCTGTTGGAGTAACATCCTGCAGCCAGGCAAGGATGATATGGTCCCTGTCTCTACAATTTGTGGAGATGAAACAATTATTAAGAGTTCTTTATGAAGTCAAAAATCAATGAATGGGATGCCATTAAGCTAAAAAGCTCTTGCATAGCAAAGGAATTGGTCAAAATTGTCAAGAGACAACCTACAGAATGGGAGATAATCATGGCCTGTGATTCTTCTGACAGGGGACTAATATCCAGAATTTACAAAGTCCTCAAAAACCTTAATATCAAATACACAAACAGTCTAATTAATAAATGGGCCAAAGAGCTAAATAGAAGCTTCTCAATGGAGGACACTGAGCAAGTCAATGAATGCACGAGAAAGTGCTCTAAATCACTAGTAATCAGAGAAATGCAAATGAAATCCACATTAAGATTTCACCTCACTCCAGTCAGATTAGCAAAAATAAAAACTATAAGCAATAACAGATGTTGTCGGAGTTGTGGGGAAAAAGGAACACTAGCACACCGCTGGTGGAACTGCAGACTGGTACAGCTGCTCTGGAAAGGAGTGTGGAGAATCCTCAAAAAACTAGGGATGGACTCATCTTACAATCCAGCTGTCCCTCTTCTGGGTATTTTCCCAGAGGAGTTAGAATCAGCACATTATAGTGACACAGCAAAATCTATGCTCATAGCAGCTCAGTTTTTTTTTCTGTTATTTTTTTAGAAACTGGCGTTTATTTTCCACAACCGCATTTCCACTCTGTTTGCATATTCACAGAACAATACCTTAAGACCATGGTTGCTCCTACTCATTCAGTGGCCTGAGCAGTGGGAGCTGCAGACCAGTCTTCAGCGGCTGGCTGGGCGCTCCAGTCTTCAGTAGGGAATTGCTGAATAGGCACAGAGGGCACCCACACACCTTCAGACCGATCTGCAACCTCAGGGTGAGCAGCAGTGAGCTCAGGAGCTGGCACAGTCCATTCACCCTGAAATTCCTCCTTGGTCACAGCTTTTTCAGCAGCAGCCTGCTCTTCTTTTCAATCTCTTCAGGATCTCTGTAGAAGTAGAGATCGGGCATGACCTCCCATGGGTGTTCACAGGAAATGGTACCACGCATATGCAGAACTTCTCGGGCCAGCATCCACCACATCAGACCCACAGAATGAGCTCCCTTGTTGTTGCATGGAATGGCAATGTCCACGTAGCGCAGAGGAGAATCTGTGTTACACAGAGCAATGGTAGGCAGATTGATGTAAGATGCTTCTGTAAGAGGCTGGTGGTCAGCCTGGGATCAGTAACTACCAGAAGACGTGGCTCCCGGAAGGCTGCCTGGATCTGGTTAGTGAAGGTTCCAGGAGTGGAGTGGCCAGCAATAGGAGTGGCTCCAGTGGCAGCAGCAAACTTCAGCACAGCCCGCTGGCCAGTATTCCTGAAGGATATGACACTGACATCGGCTGGGTTTTCAATGGCAACAATAGCACGAGCTGGCAGCAGAAGCTTCTCCCAGGTCCTCTTCAAATTTATGACGCAGATGCCATCACTTTTTCTTTTGTAGATACACGATTCCATCTGGAAATCCAGGTTGGTGCCACCTAAGTGGGTTCCTGCTGCAAGGAATTTGAGGACATCCTCCTCCTTCATTTGCAGGACATCAAGGGCTCCGGACATTGTGACAGTTTCCCTTTAAGTTACGACGGGACCCAAGAACAATGCCGTATGGAACCCTCCCTGGCTGGCGCAGAAAGGCAGCTCAGTTTCTAATAGCTAAATTAAGAAACCAACCCAGATGCCCGTCATTGGATGAATGGATCCAAAAACTGTGGTATATGTATGTATACATATATGTACTCAGCATTTAGAAACAACAAAATTGCAGCCTTTGAAGGTAAATGGATAGCAATGGAAGAAATCATGTTGAGCAAAGTTAGCCAAACCCAGAGAGTCAAGGGCCAAATGTTTTCACTCATTTGCGGAGGCTGGAGCTAAACCCAAGCTTTTTTGTGAAAGGTAATTAATCTCATGTATTAGACCAAACAAAGGCATAGTAACACATAATCTAGGGCAATCATAGAAACATAGTGTGGGGGGGATAGAATAGGTGAGAGACAGTAGAAGGAGGGAGAAGAGGGACAGATCTAAGGGGTAATTTTGTTTTAAGTGTATATGCATATCATATTACTTTAAATGCATTTATGATTGTACAATAACTCAATTCCTTAATAAAATATATTAGAAAAAGAGTTCTTTATGAGACAGAATGACTTCTAAGATAAGCAGGGGGAAGCTTTATGCTGTTGTTATTATTATTGTTTTTCTTCAATGATGGATATTGAACACTGGACTCATACATGGTAGGGAAGGTCTCTACCATTCCCAGTCCTTTTTAAAATTTTAAGACAAAATCTTGCTAAGTTGCCAAGGATGAACTTGAATTTGCCCTCCTCCTGCCTCAGCCTCCCAAGGAGCCAGGATCATAGGCATGCATCATTGTGCATGAACTGTTAAATGCAAGTGAAAAAAGAACACTTTGGAAAGAATGTATCAGTGTGTTTGTCCAACTCCCATCCAGAGGGAGGTGGCAGCATAAACATGAGGATTCTGGCTCCAGATGCACTCTATGAACAATGGCTCAATTTAAGTTTTTTACTCTAATTACAAACTCATCAAACACCTTTCCCTCAACCATGACTAATGGATTTACTACTTTTTTAAATTGAAAAATAATATATTTCAGTGAAAAGCATGGATTGTAGGTGGACAATCTGATGGATTTTCATAACACCCCAATCAAGAAAAAGAACATCTAATTCCTTAGTGTCTCCCGTGGTCTGTCCCTCTCCCCTCCAGCTGAAGGCAGCCACTCTTCTGATTCTGTCCTCAGGACTGGTGTTGCGTGTTCGTGGTCTTCAGCCTGGGTGCGGCAGACTGTGTACTCTTTTGCTCAGCATATCTTTGGCATGTGCTACATGTTCCTGTCTTATTTTTGAGCGCTCATCTACTGAACGGATGCACACTGGTGTGGGTCCATCCTCCTGGAGGTGTGTGTCTGTGTTCTTCAAGTTGGGACTCTTCCACCCCACAGCTGCTGTGAATGATCTCTCACGGATCTTTGGTGGAGATTACTTTCAGTGGGTACAAATTCTGCAGCTGCTGGCAGAAAAACTTAAAGCTTTATGTGATATGTTGAAATGACCTTGTCCTCACCTTGTTCGCCTGTAACTGAGACCAGCACGATGGGGCCGATGCTCAAGAAGGTGAGCATGATGACAAGCTTAACACAAGCATTACCCGCACTGTCAAAGGAGAAGCTGATCGC
This sequence comes from Aplodontia rufa, assembly GCA_004027875.1. Lineage (NCBI taxonomy): Eukaryota > Metazoa > Chordata > Mammalia > Rodentia > Aplodontiidae > Aplodontia > Aplodontia rufa. The sequence goes on from PVKS010025273.1 coordinate 14,577, forward strand.
ATAGATGAAGGGGATGATAGCCCAGCAGTAGAGCATCAACATTAAAACCACGGCCAGCATGTTCTCCTGGTATGTAAAAGCTTCTTCCTTGTAGTATAAAAACACCACCTAAGGAAAGGAGAGGGGGAAGAATTTGGGGAAATCGGTAAGAGTCTAAACACTGGGGAATGAATATGGTTCCCTCGTTGTTTGGTTTTTGTTTTTGTTTTTGTTTTTTTTTTTTTTGAACCCACAGGCACTTAGAGCCACATCTCCAGCCCTGCTTATATTTTATTTTGAGATTTTGAGACAGGGTCTCACAAAGTTTCTTAGGGCCTCACTAAGTTGCTGAGGCTGGCTTTGAACTTGTTGTCCTCTGCCTCAGCCTCCTGAGTCACTGGGATTACAGATGTGTACCACGCCCAGCTCTGTGACTTACTCCACAGGCACTTCCCTTCTTTTCCTCACCTACTTATGCAGCAACAAGCAAGTCCTTGGCTCTGCTTTTAGACTGTTGCTCTCAAAATGTGCATTGCAAAAGGGGCATAGAGAAGTTTATAGAACACACAGGCAGAAGAAAGCAGGAAGTGATCCCTTTTGCATCAATTACACAGGGAACCCTCAAATTGCTCAATCTGACTACAATCAAACACTTCACCTGTCAGTTCTCTGGAGACCTACTGCTGGACAAAAAAACATATGTCCCTTAAAGCACTGCTTCTCATTAACTTGAGGCAGCAGCACAGTGGAAGCTGGGAACTGAGTCATCTTTTACTGAGGGTCTCTGAAGAAGGGGTTTTCACACCCAGAATCCCCAGTCAGGGCTGAGCTGCCAGTCTGGACTTTTAAGCTGGCTCCAGTTCTGCACAGGTGTCCCCAAGGCAAGCATTTTGTCTGTAAGGGACCCAGCACCACTCAGCACTCACGACCATCAGTAGAGTGGGGACAAGGAAGGAGATGAGGTCCCACAGCATAGCGGAGAACCAGAAAGCAGCCATGTAAACTCCGCTGATGAACTGGATGTGCTTGGCCTTTATGCGTCTCTCTCTGACTGTCAACATGGAAAAAGAGCTAGATAGAAAAGCTATTCCAAAAAGCAAGTTGATAACAAGATAATGTCCTTTAGGGCCCCTGTAAAAGACAGGACATAAGGAGAGAGGCAGCAATTTAAGTAAAATTGGGAACAGCAACCCTCTTCAATAACAATTTGTAATTAAACAAGAAACAAGCAAATAAACAAAAAGAAACAGGTGGCAAAGAAGAAGGCCTATAGATGTGCGAGCGTGCACTCGGGAGAAGGAAGTTACATACTGGTATAAGACATTCTCTGAGCGCTCCATGGCTGTCACAGGCTGAGGGTGGTTGGAAACGGTAATGGAAGCCCTGGCACCAGAAAGCAACTTGAAGAGAAAATTGTCCACCAGAGTCAGAGCCAGGGCAGGGGAATGGTACGCCTGGTTGTTGAACAGCCCTCTTACTATGGTGTGGTTATTTATATCTTCAAAGGAAGCTGCCATCACATAGAGTCTATCAAAGTCCCCAGGTTCCTCTTCTGCCTTTTTCAATAGAAACTGTTCCACAGGACCTAGAAGGGAGCAGAATACCAAGTAGGCAGTAAGAACTGTGAAGAGCATACCATCAGACCCTGCAGAATAGGGAAGACTGACCCAGGCCTCCCTCAATCTGCAGCTCCTCCATGGTGTCTCATTTCCAACCTCCAACCCACATCCCAAAGCTAGCCTCCTCCTTTCCGACCCTACCCTGAATTCCAGCCAGTCTCCAAGTCCTGTTTCTTCATCTTTTAAATCTCAGTTCCATCTATTCCAACTACTTCTCCCCACTACCTCAACTGGGTTCAGACTCATCATCTCTGCCTGGACTATACAGTCCAGATGAAGCTCCTCTCCTTCTGTGCAGTGCCTCCTGTCTCTGCTCGAAAGGACACATCTGATCATATTGCACCCACCCCCCAATCTTCAGTGACTCCACTGCCTCCCCAATAAAGCTAAATTTCTGCATAAGATGTACAAAGCCCATTCACTGTCTGTTGTGGCTTGGATATCATCTGTCCCCTTCAAAACTCACGTAGAAAATCAGTCCCCAATGTGCCAGTGTTGAGCAGCGGTGCAACCTTAGGAGGTTCTCGGGTCATGTGGGCTTCGCCCTCATGGAGGGATTAATGGGAGTAAGTTACTAATCCTGGGAGGGGGTTAGTCACACAAAAACAGTTGTTTTGAAAGTGAGTTCAGCCACATCTCCCAGCATGGGACCCTTTCCACCTTTGTACCATGTAATGATGCGGTACAGAGCCTTCCCTAGAAGTTGAACAGGTGCCAGGACCATGCTCTTGAACTCCCCAGCCTCCAGAACCATTAGCCAGAATAAACCTTTATTCTTCTTCTACCTATTCTTTTTCTATATATGTGGTATTAGCGACTGAAGAGCCAGGGACGCTCTAACACTGTGTTATACTCAAGACAGGGTTTGTCTAAGTTGCCCAGGCTGAGGCTGAGGCTTTGAGAGGTAGGGTGTTTGGTCAGCTTTCCATCACTGTAACAAATGCCTGAGGTAATCAGCTAACACAGAGAAAAGGTTTATTTTGGCTCACAGTGTTGGAGGTTTTAGTTCATATCAAGTCAACCCTATTGCTTTGGGCCTGTGGTGGCACAGCATAGTGGGGAGTACACAGCAGCTCCAACTGCTCACCTCCTAACTGGGAAGTGAAAAAGAGGAAGAGGAGGTGGCTGGGGCTCTACCCCCAATGACCTGAGGACCTCTCACTTGGCCCTCTTTAAATGTTCCACAACCTCCTAATAGCGCCACTCCAGGAAACAAGCCTTCCACACAAGGGCCTTTGGGGGACATTTAAGATCCAAATTAAGGCACAGGGTATTACAATCTGAACCATTTTGTTACATTATATTCTGCATTTGATCTTTTACTTTATTAAAAAGTAATTACTTTATGATTTTATTAAATCAAAATAGTATAAGAATATAATTTTTTAAAAAATCAAATACTGGGCTGGAGCGGTGGCTTGGTGGTTTCCACGCTTGCCTCGCATGTGCAGGGACGCGAGTTCATACTCCAGCACCCTGTACACAAGGAAGTGTCTGAGCAACGAAAGCCACATGAAAAACTAAATAAAATTGATTTTTTTCTTTCTCTCTCTTTCACTGTCCCTCTTAAAAAAAAATCAAATACTTCTACAAGACATAATGAGAAATAGCAGTACCCTGCCTTACTGGTACCATTGCTGGTACCTGCTCATCAGAGGTACCCCCTTTCAAATATTTTAGCACATTTACCTGTTGATGTTTTATACGGAAGCAAGGATTTTGTTCACTTACCACCATCACCAAGCCTTATGCATTTCCCTTCCCTGACCTTCCACCAGAGTTAAATTATAATTTTGATTAAACTGATAGACAGTTTTGACAGTACTATCACTGGGTAAAAATATTCACAGCTGAACCAAGTAATATGTTTCTTTTTTATACAACTGTTCCCCTTAAATTAGTAATGTCCTTTTTTCATTTACTTAGTTTTATTTATATGTATCACCAATTTACCCACAAATTTCCCTGTTAGAACTGTAAGTCTCAACTTGGAGCAGTGGCTCAGTGGTTGGAAGACTTGCCTGGCATGTGCAAGGACCCAGGTTCAAACCCCAGCACCATATACGCTAAGTGTGAAGCAAAAGCCAGATGAAAAGAGAAATAGAAATTGATTCTTTCTTTCTCTCTCTTACTCTCTCCCTCTCTCTTAAAAAAAGTGTAAGTTTCTCAACACATTCAAACACACTGAATAATTTATCCATTTCATTTTGGGAAATGCTTTAATCCCATGGTCTCATTTCTCTTCCTTCTTTCCTTTCTTTTTTTCTTTTTGCTGTTATTTATTTATTTATTTTGTTACTGGGGATTGAATCCAGGGGAGATTTACCAGTGAGCCATATTCCCAGCCCTTTTTTGTTTTCCATTTTGAGACAGGGTCATGCTAAGTTGCTTAGGGTCTCACTAAGCTGTTGAGGGTGGCCTTGAATTTGCAGTCCTCCTGTCTTAGCCTCCCGAGTTGCTCCATGGTCTCGTTTCTAGGAACCCTCCCTTTTCTAACATTTGGGGCTTGAAAGATGTTTTTCTGAGACTTTCAACTATTGAGTTTGACATCAGAGAGCACTACATGGCCCTGAAGAACATGGCCTCCCTATAAAGGACAACTGCCCTGCTTTGTGTCCCATTGCCCTGTGCCTGATAGTCACCTGGGACCTGTAGAGGAATCTGTCCCTCAGCCTCAAGCATACTTGCAAAGTGATTCGAAAGTTGAGGATCCAGTCTGAAATTCTGAGAAACAGAGAATGGAACAATAGTCTGACCATACGTATTTAGAGTCAGCTGCAAGGGGACACTTTCCATGCTCCTCATTTTAAAGTTGAAGAACTCGAGGCTTAATATAATGATCGCGAGAGGCACCAAGATCTGCACAGATAACATCAACATCCAGTTGCGCCGAGAATATGTGACCCTTTTCAGGAACATAGCATAGAATTGTTGGCAGAGAAGACTGAACTACAATAAAAAAGAATGAGGTACAGCATCAACATGACAACTCAAACTTAGGCACTTAGGTGGCCCTGGCTCATATCCACTTAGAGTCCCCTTGCATTACCTCTAACTAACTTTTCAATTATGCCCAACATTCACTTCATGTTCAAAAGCTTTATGATTTGTGTGTGTGTGTGTTTTTTAAGAGAGAGGGAGAAAAAGAGAAAGAGAAAATCAACTTTATTTTTTCATCTGGATTCTGTTCTTCTGACAGTTTGCTGTGTATGTGGTGCTGGGGCTTGAACCTGGGACCTCAAACATGCCAGGCAAGCGCTGTAACCGCTGAGACACTGCTCCAGCCCCATGATTTATGGTTTTTGTTTTTGTTGCTGTTGTTGTTTTTTTAAAAGAGAGTGAGAGGGACAGTGAGAGAGAGAGAGAGAGAAAGAGAGAGAGAGATAGAGAGAGAGAGAATATCAGTTTTATTTATTGGCTTTCGTTGCTCAGACACTTTGTTGTATACATGGTGCTGGGGTTTGAATTCATGACCTCATGCATGCCAGGCAAGCAAGCGCCATAACTGCTGACCTACCGCTCCAGCCCCCCATGATTTATGTTTAATGGCAGAAAGAGAAGGCACAAATTAGAAAGGATCTGGAAGTGAAACCCGAGATACTACAGATATTAAATGTAAATTGTACTTTTTCTCACCACAAGACTGGTAAAAATTTAAAATTGATAAGAATGTGTGGAAAATGTCACTGTTGATGGAGTTTTCACTTGGCACAACTTTTTTCTTTTTTTAAAGAGAGAGGGACAGTGAGAGAGACAGAGAAAGAGAGAAACAACTTTATTTAGTCTTTCACATGGCCTTAGTTGCTCAACACTCAGTTGTGTACGTGGTGCTGGGGTTTGAACCCGGGTCCTCATGCTTGCCAGGCAAGCGCCGAAACTGCTGAGCTACCGCTCCAGCCCTTGGCACAACTTTTTTAGTAAACAAGTTGTCTGGATGAACACAAATACAATAATTAAATTAAAAATTTAATATCCATATAATCTTTAACCTAGAAATTCCACTTCTTGTCACATATCTTATGCAAGACCAGTGCACAAGGATGCCCTGGTGGCACTGTCAAAGTGTGACTGGTGCACAAGGATGCCCTGGCGGCACTGTCAAAGTGTGACCGGTGCACAAGGATGCCCTGGTGGCACTGTCAAAGTGTGCAGTTGTGTGCACTGAGGTTGGGCCTGGTGTGAGAGGCCTTTGGTGTCAGTGCTGCATGCACCCACTTGGCTTCTGTGGGGGTGCTGAGTGGGGACGTGGGAAGGCCTTCAGGGTCTTTTGCCTGGGAGCCCCTGTGGGAGAGGCCTGGTGGTCAGGTGTGAGACAGGCATTCTGAAATCCTGGCCAAAATATTGACCAATTTCTGAAAGTATCTACCAAATACCACCTGTTTGCCACCCTCAGTGGGATGGAGGCTACGTTCACTTCCAGCATTTACCAAAGGGCCCTGCTGTGACTTATCTGAAGTCACACACAGAAGTGCTTCATGATGACTTGGGACCATGATGATCTTATTTTACATTAATATTTGTGAACAGCTAAATCAAGTACACTTTATAAAATGTATATCAACATTCTTTTTTCACATTAAGAGAACATTATAGGCTGTCCCTGTATTTCATAAGGATGTATTTAAAAATGTTTACATTCCAGGTGATACAATGTACAGTTTAATCTGCTGGCAGGCCCATTCTCTCTTTTTTTAAAAGAGAGAGAGATAGAGAGAGAAAGAAGAAATCAATTTTATTTAGTTTTTCATTGTCTTTCATTGCTCTAACACTTAGTTGTGTACATGGTGCTGGGATTTGAACCTGCGTCCTCGAACATGCCAGGCAAGCACCATAACCATTGAACCACTGCTCTAGCCCCAGACCCAGTCTCTTAAAATGTAAAATTTGCACATTTTTTCCCTTAAACCCTTTCAAAAGTTAATGTCCACTTCTTGACAAAATGACTGTATGATTCCACAAATTTAACCAACATGTACTTTCTAGTATGCATTCAGAACATGCTGCTTACTCCAGAGTTCAGTTTGATTGGCAGGCCAGTCTGTACTGAGAAGATTCTTGAATGGAGATGTTTAATTCTGTCAACAGGCACTCTCCTAATAAGGGGATGGTGACGGACAGAGGGTCGCTTCTTGGTTGAAATATCTGTAGTGTAGTCTGCCATCACACAAACCCTAAACCAAACCCAAAACAAAAGCAAATACAAAGTCTCAAAATCACAACACATTTAATTTTGGTTGGATGTAAACAATGAAGGTGACATGATATTTTAAAAATATTAAGAAGTTAGGATAAGAATAATGAGGGAAAAGGAGCTACATCTAGATGATATCCTATGTAGCAAGATCTTTCTAATTTTTTAAAATTTCTTTTGCAGTACTGATGACTGAACCCAGGGGTTCTCTACCACTGAGCTGTACCCTAAGCCATTTTTATTTTTCATTTCAAGTCAGGGTCTTACTGAGTGGCTGACGCTGGCCTAGAATTTGTACTCCTCCTGCATCAAGTAGTTGGGATTACATGCTTGTGCTACTGGGTCTGGCTGCAAGGTCTTAAACAAGCACTAAGCACTGAGTTAACTAACCAATGGCTTTTCCAAAGAAATATGAACAGCTTTTGTTATTGTCTTTAAAACATATGGCATAAGCCAGGTGCAGTGGCAGACACCTATAATCCCAGAAATTTAGGAGGATCACAAATTCAAGGCCAGCCTCAGCAATTTAGTGAGGCCCTAAGCAACTTAGTGAGAGACCCTGCCTCAAAATAAAAAATAAAAGGGACTGGAGATGTGGCTCAATGGTAAAGTGTCCCTGGGTTTGGGACAAAAAAAAAAGTAGTACCCCCCAAAAAAACTGCATAAAAATTAAAATAAAAGGACATACAATTTAATATCTATTTCATGAGAAAAACTGAAAATTATAAAATACAGCACTGCTGAGACCATTGGGGATGGTAAATTATGACTATTGCCAAATCCAGCCGAGGCTGATTTCTGTCAGTCCCCGAGTCCCTGAGCTCAGACTGGATCTTGCAGTTTCAAATAGCTATGTGTTAGTGATTATGTAAATACTGATATAACACCCTGGCTTATTTCAGGAAGCCTATATAACATAAAATACTTAAAATCTGCATCTTTATGGAAAAGTTACTGACCCCTGCCCAAAGCCAAAAAATGTGTTTGCTTTTGCCAGCAAAGTGTTCTTGTGTGAAGAAACGTATGTCTATTCATTTATGGGAATTTTCAGAGCAAAATACCCACTAAGTAGTGGTTATTTCCCCCTTCAGCACAGTTCTGTAAAATATGGTATATTAATTATTTATTGCTGTTGACACAGATGATCCCAAAAGTTGGTAGCTGAAACACAGTAAATATTTATTACCTCACACAGTGTCTGTGGGTGAGAATTTGGAAGTGTCTTAGCTGGGTGATTCTATCTCAAAGTTTCTCATGAGATTAAGTCAAGCTATTAACAGGCCTGCAATTGTCTGAGGCTTGACCGGGGCTGTTGGATACACTTCCAAAAGCAGGAAATAGAGAGGTTCCCACATGTCAAACCCTTTCCCCTACTATTAGCACCTTGTATTAGTGTGGCACGTCATCAGAATTGGTGCAGATCCTGCAGATTGGTGCAGTATTCCAGCAGATCCTCTTTTTTCCTCTTTCCTTCCTTCCCTTACTTTCCTTTTTTAGGGGTGCTCTACTACTGAGCTACAACTCAGCACTTTTTATTTTGAGATGAGGTCTCACTGTCTCCCAAGATGGCCTCAAATTTGCACTCCTCCTGTCTTAGCTTTCCAAATTGCTGGGAATACAGGCGTGCACCACACTGCTTGGCTTCTTTTCTTCTTCCTTCTCTCGGGGTTGAACCTAGGGGTACCTTGCCACTGAGATACATACCCAGGCCTTTTACAAAAATTTTAAAATTTTGAGACGGGGGGCTGGAACAGTGACTCTGCAGTTAGAGCACTTGCCTGGCATGAGTGAGGACCCAGGTTTGAGCCCCAGCACAACATACACAACTAAGTGTCTGAAGAACAGAAACCAAATGAAAAAATAAATAAAATTGATTTTTTTTTTTGAGACAGGGTCTTGCTAAATTGTGGAGGCTGACCTTAAATTTACCATCCTCCTGCCTCAGCCTTCCAAGCTGCTGGGATTATAGCTGCATAATACTACATCAGGGTTGTTTTTTTTAAAAATAGAAACAGAATTTAAAAAATTACATGGCAGTGCAAATTATCTATAGTAACTGTAAAATCAGAAAAAAGGATAATGATAGTGGTGTAAATTCAGGCGGAGATGTTTATTGGACTTGTTGCTCTCGGGCCAATTTCACCTGCGCCGCCATGATGAGGGCAGGCATGGGAAGCGGCAGGTGGCCAGAATGGCAGGCAGGGAAAATGGCGTTGAACCTTCGCCAGGCAGCTGGTTTTGCTGGCTACCTGGAAGTTCATGATGGGGTTAATCCTTCAGAGACTGGCTGGTGGGCCCATCAATCCTTTGGAGCTTGTCCGCCAGCATCCCAATTGGCTGTTCTTTCCGCGGGCAAGTTGCCCTTTGCCCTGCCCCTTAGCCAGCAGGCATAGCCTCAGTGTCTTGGCTGAAGGCACGCCCCCAGCCAGGGTCCAAGATGCTGTGAAGTGTGGGCTACCTGAAGCCACGCCCCCAGCCGGCCTAACAGTAACCACAACAATTAAAAAAAAAAAAAAGAGCAAAGCTCGAGGAACTCTCTATTGCCTGACTGTAAGACATGCTACAGTAATCTCAACAGTGTGGTGCTGGCATAGGACAAAATACATCAATGGAGCAGAATGGGGAATGCAGGAAGACTGACTTTTGGTGAAGATTTAAAATAAAAATTTAAACACTTTAATCAAAAGCTGCCTATATGAATATAAACAAGCAAACACAAATTAGAAGAAAATATAGGCAAGACATTTCTGATCAAGGACTTGTGTCCAAAACATGTTAAAACTTCCAATAACTTGAAAGCAAAAACTGAGCTACAGGTTTAATATGTGTACACCTTTTGTACAGATTATACTTCAATAGAAATGCAATTCTATCCTCCTCACAAAAAGGGAAAAAAGCAATTCTGGAGAGAAATCCTCAGTGGAAGTGTTTCACTGAAGATCAGAAACATCTGGTTTCTGATAATCAATGATCTGAATGACAGATGAGAAGATACACAGAGACAAGGAGCCAGCAAATGAAAGGAGTTCACAGTCAGAGGCACAAAGCCCAGGCAGTGAGATCTCGCACGTCCTGGAGCTCCAGAGTGAGGGGGAAGTTCGCAGAGGCACCGTGTGAACAGACGGATGGACACTCTCAATTCACGGAGATTCATCAGACCAAGTAGAATAAAATAACCCCCAAACAAAACAAAACTCCACAAACACAGACACATCATGGAGAAACCGTGTAACAGGGAAAACAAAGAGCATCCAAATTACTTTCAAAGAAGCAAAGGATTAACCTACAGTTTTTTTCCTCAGCAACCGCTGACTGTGAAACACTATTTTTAGTGTAGTGAAGGAAAACAATTTTCAACCTGATTAAAATAAACTTCAAAAATGAGGGGGGGGATAAAGCTATTTATTTCAAAAATATTTTTTTAATCTCAAAACACCTGAGAGCTTGGCACCCTGAGAGCTTGGCACCCACATAAAACAACAAAAATAAAAATGGAAACAAAAACAATCCACACAGGACCTTGCCAGCAGAAGGAAAGCTCTGAGAAACTAGGGGAAAGAACACAGCGAGAGGTTGGCAAGCACAGGAAACTGAGTGACCGCTGACTTTCCCAGATAATACATAATTTGGTGATAGTGGGATGTATATGAATTAAACAAGAAGTCTTGGTATTTTCCAAGAGCAGCCTAAAGATTTCTTTTTTAAGAGAGAGAGAGAGAGAGAGAGAGACAGAGACAGAGAGACAGAGAGCATCAACTTTATTTTTTCATCTGTTTTTTGTTTCTCTGACATTTAGTTGTGTAAGTGGTGCTGGGGTTCAAACCCGGTCCTTGCATACGCCAGGCAAGTGCTCCAACCACTGAGCTACCACTCCAGCCCCAGACTAAAGATTTTAACTTGCTTGAGGCTCTGAAAGACTAGATATGTGCCTCAATATGTAAGCTGATCACTGAAATAATACAACAATGATGCATAATTTCCAACTAGCAATTGGGGGTTGGTGAAAATAGAATGAGGGGAAAAACCCACAAAAGGAAGGGAAAAAGCCATGTATGCTAGGAAGTTCTGGTAGAAAACATCAAGTAAAATGATAGATTACAAATTAGAATATATCATCCCTACTACTCATAAATAGACACATGTGCCATTAAAAGATAAATATTGCCAGGCTGGATAAAATCATACCCATGTTCCAACTACCCTCTGGCCTGTTGTGGCCCCCTTAGTAATCTGCATGCAGTGACTCATAAAAAGATCCGTAAAAGCCTTCCTGGAGGGCTGGAGGGCAGAGTGTTCAGTGGCAGAGTGTTTGCCTGCCATGTGCAAAGACCTGGGTTCAATTCCCAGCCCTGCATACACACACAAAAAAAGGAAAAACGAAAACCATATAAGAAATTAACTCATTCATTTTCTTTCTCTCTTTCTTTACAAAAAAAGAAAAAGAAAAAGAAAGAAAGAAAAAAAAAGAAAAGATAAACCTTCCTAGAATTGAGCCTGAAGTTGCTTGATGGGTAACCAGAGCTTTCCCACCTTGGATTATTCCCCTCTGCAGTGCTAGGCAAGCATTGCACCTCTAAGCCACATCCCCAGTCCCTTGGAAATTATTATTTTTGTTTTAAAGAGAGAATCAATTTTATTTAGTTTTTTTCATGTAGCTTTTGTTGCTCAGACATTTTGTTGTATGGTGGTGCTCAGGTTTGAACTTACATCCTTGCACATGCCAGGCAGGCACTGTAACCACTGAGCCACCACTCCAGCTCCCTGGAAACTATTTTTAAAAGAAGTAATAAATTTGGGGGCTGGAGTGATGGCCCAGCAGTTATGGCGCTTGCCCTGCATGCACGAGTACACAGGTTCAGACCCCAGCACCCATGCGAACAGCTAAGTGTTGAGTGGCAAGGGCCATGTGAAAAACTCAATAAAAGTTGATTCTGTCTCTCTCTCACACTGTCCTTCTCTCTTAAAAAAAAAAGAAGAAGAAGAACTCATAAATTCTCCTTATGTTTGAGCCAGCCACATCAGAATTATCTATTACTTGTAGGCATATCCCAGCTGATATGCCCTTTTCTGCTTTTCATTCCCTAGAAATTTCTGTTAAAATTAAGTTTATTAGGGATGGGATGTAGCTCAGTGGTAGTGTGTTTGCCTAAGATCCTGGGTTTAATCCCCAGCACCAAGATAAATAAATACATACATAAACAAATGTTGTTGAATGATATACTTTTTTTTTAAAGAGAGAGAATCAATTTTATTTCATTTTTCATGTGGCTTTCATTGCCTCAAAGCTTCATTGTGCACATGGTGCTGGGGTTCAAACCCTCATCCCTGTGCATGCCAGGCAAGTGCCGTAGCCACTGAGCCACTGCTCCAACCCCTGTTGAATGATATACTTAATATCATCTCCATTATCCAGTGTACTCGTTATCAGAAGCACTAGTCAGAGACTGGACAACCACTCAGTGAGGCTGCTGGTGAAGAGATTCAAGCACTGGGAAATGTTTAGTTAGATGACCTTTAAGATCCTTGGTGTTGGGGTTGGGGATTTAGCTCAGTGGCAGAGCGCTTGCCTATCATATGCAAGGCCCCAAGTTCAGTCCTCAGCCCTGAAAAAAAAATCCTTGGAGTCTACAGCTTAATTTTTGCTTACCTAATGAACACTTCCTCCATGGTAGTGACAGAGGCCCCAAAGCTGGTAATTCCCAGCTCTGTCTGATTCATTTCTAGGTCAGTAAATAGATATTCAAACCTGGAAGGAAAGAACAACTTTATTACTGAAAGATGGGGAATGAATCCTTCACCAGCCTAAGCTCTCTGCAAGGGAAATCCCAACCTTGTCACACTCTAGTTTCATAACTTGTGCTTGGACAAGAGTAATGCACTGACTTCAGAAAGTTCCTATGTGGACAAACCTAAAACACTCCAGCACATCATACAGAAGCAAAGTAATCATTAATTCACATTCAGTAGGGCAGGGAAGCTCAATACCATTTCCGGAGCATTTACTAAATACCAGGGGCCTTTTCCATGTGTTAATTAACTCTGCTGATTCTTTCAACAACTCTTTGAAGACAGTGTTAAGAGGTTAAAAGAGCCTCTTGGAGATCACACAGCTGCAGAGACATGCTTTCAACTTTTATGCTGAAGGAGGAAAAGGAGCCAATTCCTAACAGTCTGCTAAATTTGAACCCTTCCTCATCCATGCCTTCCTTTTTTTTTTTTTCTTTCTTAAGAGAGGGACAGTGAGAGAGAGAGAGAGAGAGAATCTGTCCTTGTGCATGCCAGGCAAGCCCCATGACTTCCTCTTTTAAAAACTGAATGGAGGGCTGGAGCGGTGGCTCAGTGTTTTCAGTGCTTGCCTGGCAAGCATGAGGACCCGGGTTCAAACCCCTGCACCACTTACACAACTAAGTGTTGGAGCAACGAAGGCCACGTGAAAAACTAAACAAAGTTGTTTCTCTCTGTCTCTCTCGCTGTCCCTCTCTCTTTAAAAAAACAAAACTGAATGGATTGTGGATTTTTATGTGATGTTAAGACATCTATCACAAACTTTTACAATCAAAGGTCTTTGTTTGTTCACACCTAGTATTCATTTTATGAGCTTTAGAGAGGAATGGAGTGGTGGCTCAGCAGTTACAGCACTTGCCTGGCATGTGTAAATGCTGGAGGATGCGGGTTTGAACCCCAGCACCATATACATAACGAAGTGTTGGAGCAACAAAAGCCACACGAAAAACTAAATAAAACTGATTCTTTCTCTCTCTCTCTCTTTAAAAGAACTTTTAAGAAATGACACTCGCATTTCTTTTTTTTTAGAAAAAGGAAAATGAAGGAAAAAGAAGCTTTGTTGCTTTGCTAGCAAAGGAGAGACACAGGGGACTCCTGTCCTGCAGGCCATGATTCTCCCATTCAAAGGTTGCATTCCATGTGTTCTCTATCAGCACTGGCATTCACTTGTTAACTTGTGGATAGTCATTTCTGAGATCTGCGGGTGTCCTCCCCAAAGTCTGACTTTCTTTGTTCCTGTGGTGGGTGTGTGCTCAACAACAGATGATACTGCCTAGGACAGGGAAGAAAAGGTAACCCTGTTTCCCCCAAGAGAAGGGAATGGGAAGAAGGGAGAGGAAAGAAAGAAACATGTCTCTTAAAAATAAGCCGCAGTGGCAGGGCAGCAAGGGCTACATGCAAAGCGTAAGTGGAACACCGCTGTATTTTTCCACTACCGATTTCTATGTTCCGTTTCTATGGAAAATGGGCAGCACCACCTCCAAGCTCCTTCCTGCTGAGAGAGGGCAAAGCTGGGGGAAGTGACTCAAAGTTCTTGTTCCCTGCCAGGTGGAGCACAGAGAGTTAAGGGTACTCAGCATCAAGGCAGTCTGTGGTGGCAGTTGAGGTGACTACACAAGGCATACATAGGGCAGGGATCATGCTAAGATGACAATAAACAAGACAGCTAAGTGTTACTTTTTTTGTAAACAATTAGCGCAAAAGCAATTAGTATTTTTGCCAGTCTGAAAACCATAAAGAGAGTAACTTATCATCACACCAGTGAAAAACAGGCCAAGTTTATGTGGAAGGTTAGGAAGATTTGTAGGTCTATGAGATCAGGCTCAAACTGACTCAGGACAAACGGTGAGTGCTTTCTGTTTGTTATTATTAGACACTCCAACACAAGAACCCTTCCTTTATAGCTCCAGTTTTACTAACTTTTGGTAGGGCTGACCCAAGCGTTCACCTCAAGTTATACTGAAAGAACCACTGTCTCTCCTAACATCCATGTAGTGCTGTGCTGTGCTTAACCTCTCCTTCCAGATGTGTAAGACCGAGTTGGTCAAAATTGACTTTCTCCTATCCGCAGCCAGAGTCAGCTGAGATTCCTTAGAGATAACTCCTGGGGGCGTGAGAAGCCTCTTGGCTTCTTTAACCTTCCAGTTGTGCCATCTGCCAGGGTGGATCAGGGTCTTGCTGACCACATGTGGCTTCCCTTGGAAGCATCAGGAACATTTCCCTTTCCAACGACTCTCCTCTTTGCAGCATGTGTACCAGTTGGCTTTCCTGTTCTCTAGGGTCCTCATGATCCTCCTGATCAGGAGTTCAGCCACATGCCCTTTTGAAGCTCTTACTCTATGTGTGTCCCTGCAGGCAGATGGTGATTAAGGGCTTAAATTGTGAATTAACTGGGTATGAGTCCAGACTCTGCCACTTTCTAGTTGTGTGACTTTGGGCTAGTTATTTCACCTTTCCAAATGTTTCCTTATCTATATAACACAGATAATATCTAAGTCAGAATTGTTGTAAAAACAGAGAAATGTAAAAATGCTTATCAAAGTAACCAACTTGTGTTAAACATTTGGCAAATACTCTATGTTATATATTGTCAATATGTTCTGTATCTTCTTTATTCCGTTTTCAGGTATGATACTCAAGTTGTGATACTTGTACCATTGCTACTATTTTGCCAACAAGGTCATTGTATCCATTTTAAAAACTGAGGCACAATTTACACATAGTGCAGTGCCTTGTTTTCACGAGTATGGTACAGTTGGATAAGCTTTGCTAATTATGCAATCTCAACTCAGTTAAGACATAGGGGGGTTGGGGATTTAGTTCAGTGGCAGAGTGCTTGCCTAGCATTCGCAAGGCCCCAAGTTCGGTCCTCAGTCCTTAAAAAAAAAAAAACAAAAAACACATAGGGCA
>PVKS010025274.1:0-30042 GCA_004027875.1 Aplodontia rufa
TCCAGGGGTGTTTAACCACCAACCACCATGCCAAATTCTTTTTCTTTTCTTTTTTTTTTTTTTTAAAGAGAGAGGGACAGTGAGAGAGACAGAGAAAGAGAGAAACAACTTTATTTAGTTTTTCACATGGCCTTAGTTATTCCAACACTTAGTTGTGTATGTGGTGCTGGGGTTTGAACCTGGGTCCTCGTGCTTGCCAGGCAAGCGCCGAAACCTCTGAGCTACCGCTCCAGCCCCCATGCCAAATTCTTAATCCTTTTTTTGCTATTTTTTGAAACAGGGTCTCACTAAGTTGCTGAGGCTGGCTTTGAACTTGAGATCCTCCTGTTCAGCCTCCCAAGCTACTGGGATTATAGGTCTCCTTATAGGTTTTTATATTTAAAAATCCTTTGACTGTCATTTTACTGGGGTTTCAGAAGGGAATACAGGCAAATACAGCTTGATTTACTGTGTAATCTGTTACTTTCCCTTCCCTAAAGTGCAGTTATCCTCTTCACACATCTTTACCTTGATGTGTGTGTGTGCATGTGTGTGTGTGTGTGTGTGTGTGTATGCGTGTTTAAATGTATCCTTTGGTCCATGATTCAATGTGTTAATTATTCAATTATTCACAAAAAGATATAACCACAATTGATTTGGACAAATGAATTTAACCTTATCTTCCATGGGGGCATATAAGACTCGTGGAGAAGGTTGAGCACATCTGTGGCTGTACAGGAAAGCTGACTTATGAAGCATGTCTGGAAGGTACGTGTGCATGTGTGGACACAGCTGTGCACTGGGTGGCAAGACACTGATCTGCCAATGACCACTGTCATTCTCCTTCCCCAGGATCATCTCTCCTCCTTTATTGACAGCATGACCTTCCCCCCTTCCCCTTTTTCTTTTCTTTCTGGTGCTGGGGATTGAACCCAGGGATGCTTTACCACTAAGTTGCATCTCAGATCTTTTATTTATTTATTTTTTAAAGAGGGGAGAGGAGAAAGAGAAAGAGGGAAAGAGAGAGAAAGGCAGGGAAAAAGAATCAATTTTATTTAGTTTTTGAATAGCTTTCATTGCTCCTTTGTATGTGTGCTGCGGTGCATGCCAGGCAAGCACCATAACCACAGAGACACCACTCCAGCCCCATCACAGTTCTTTTTATTTTATATTTTAAGACAGGGTCTCACTAAATTGCTAAGGCTGGCCTTGAACTTGGTAACCTCTTGCCTCAGCCTCCCAAGTCAATGGTGTTTCAGGCATGCACCATCATGCATAGTCAGTTTGACCTTTTTTTGGGGAAATGCATACCCCTCTGCTCGGAAAGCCATTCCATACCCTCTATGATGGTCAGTAATGCAGTCCAGGCCCCAAGAACTCTTTCTTGGATTTATGTAATCCAAGGAAGAAAAAGCACAAGCCCTGGAGGGACAAGCCTATTATGCACTGAGCCACCAGCAGAGTTAGAAGCTCCTGTAGGGAAGATGGCACATGAAAGAAGGACTGAGAGACGGAGGGCATCCTGGGGCCCTGATCCAGTTGAGTCTGTAATCCATGTACACCTGGTCCTTCCCTTCCGGCTTTTTGCCTTTACTTTGTGGGTTTGCACCTTTTAAAGTTAGATTTTAATACTTGAAATTTAAGAAGTTGTAATTAATGTCAATCAGACATACAAATCAAAAAGTTTCACTGAAGGTTTTTGTTACTGCCATAGCTGTATGAAATTCTCACAGAACTGCAAGAGTTTAAGTATTCATAAATAAATAAGACTAAAGTTTTAGAAGACATTTGGGGCTGGAGGGGTGGCTCAGCGGTAGAGCACTTGCCTGGCATGCTTGAGGACCTGGGTTCGATCCCCAGCATCACATACACAACTAAGTGTTGGGAAAACAAAAACCAGATGAAAAAATAAATAAAACTGACTTTCTCTTCCTCTCTACCCCCAAAAAGCTTTAGAGACACTTAAAAACAAAAACACGGCACTGTTTTCCGTATCATCACAGCTTGGGTTCTGAATGGTAAGGAATGGGGACAGCTGCAGCCTGGGGTGAGTTGGATGGGGAGGGCTTCTGAGCCTGAGTTTAAATCTTTTCAAAAAGTACTATTCTGATGCTAAAAAAAAAAAGTAAATCTCTAGAAACTGTTTAGACAAATTTTCTTTTCAGCTATAGAAATATCAATATAGGAATATTAAAAGAATTTTACAAAGGGCAAATCTCTAGAGTAGAGCCTGTCAGCGGTGTAAGCAATAGAATCTCACATGACAGACAAAATCTCTGCTACTCACAAGGTCTTCTCTGAAAAAGAACTCTTACACTGATATCTATCTTTTATTTGGACTAATACAGTATTATTTTTTACAACTATGGCTAAATACGCGCAGAGCTTATTTAAAAAGGTAGAAACTAGAGTACGTAAATTTTTCGGGCATTTTACCACAGTGCACATTCTTGTCTGAGTCAGTGATTCATGCCTTACGCTGAATTCTATTTTTTTTTTTTTTGGAGTGTTGAAGGTCAAACCCAAGGCCTTGTATGTGCTAGGCAAGCATATTATCACTCAACTATACCTCTACCTCCTATGCTGAGTTCTGAGGAGCGGCTCCATCCACCTTGAGGGGCTCTGCCTCAGTAGCATCAGGCCCAGTGAAGGAAAGCCGTGCTGGGGCTCCCAGATTTTACAGACTCTGGAGACACAGGTCTGACTATACTCAGAGCACAGAAGAGAAACCAATGAAATGAGCCCGTGAGGAGGAAAACAGAACTCTACCTGGAAATTTATACTATTTGGTAACAGGGGCTGTGAAAAGTCAAGTCTATGAATTCTTCAATTAATGAAAATATGGTGTGTCATAATTTCATAAATCTCCTAAGATTCTGAGGGTGGTATTGTCAGGGTAGGGACTGTTGTTCCCACGTAGCCTCTGTGCTTCTTGAGCTGTGGGACACAACCCTCCTTCCTGGTCTGTGCTTTGACTGCCTTTGGTCTGCTGGAAGTCCTGAAACAGCTATAGGATGGATTAATTCCATTCAGAACAAGGTGCTAGCTGAAATGTGGACTTTAAAAATCTTAATCCAGGGGGCTGGAGCAATGACTCAGCAGTTATGGTGCTTGCCTGGCAGGTGTGAGGACCCAGGTTCAAACTCCAGCATCACATACGCAACTAAGTGTCAGAGCAATGAAAGCCACATGAAAAAAAAACCTGGTTCTTTCTTTCTCTCTCTTTTTAAAAGATAAGTCTTAATCCAGGCTATGCTATATTATCTAAATCAGTTTTCAAAAATGACAAATGTCATTTTGGAACTGATGATCGCAGGTAACCACTTATAATTAACCCTGGGTTGTTACACTGCAAGCCTAAGGTTAGTCGTTCTGTGGAGGTGGCTGTGGTTACTATGACTCCTGAGTCCCTCCTGTCAGTCTTCTCAAGCAATAAAACATTGTCACAAAGATGCACTTCTTTAGCAGCCTCCAGCAGCTACACTCTACTGAGGTCACTGAATGTCACACATTTTGTACCTGGAATAAAACTAGTAAACCAGGCATGGTGGCACACGGCTGTAATCCCAAAAACTCAGGAGGGTGAGGCAGAGGATTGCAAGTCTGAAGCCAGCCTGGGCGACTTGACCAGACCCTGTCTCAAAATCAAAACTACAAAGGCCTGGGAATGTAGCTCAGTGGAAAAGTACCCCTGGGTTCAATCCCCAGCACTGGAAAACAAATAAACAAACCAAAAAAAAACCTAGTACAGAGAACTCAAAGTAAACCCTGACTTAGCAGATGGTGTTCCTAAAATTAAAACAAAACCAACCAGCAGAATTCGTCCCACCTTGTCTTCCTGGTTTGAAACAGAAACACCCTGATTTGGAGACTGGGTCTGAATGCTGGGGGTGCTGACACCACACACTCAAGACTAAGGACAGCAAGGGTCACAGCCACACCAGGGAGGCAGGAGAGGTCTGACTGCTCCACATCCCTGTGCGCACCTCCTGTTCCTCCTTGGGAGGGCAGCGCCCTGTGTCATTCTCACCTCTTCCTTGCTGATTCTCTCAGTTCATCTCACTTCCAATAAAAGCAAGATATCAGATCCTTACGTGAACTCCACAAGGTAGACACACTTCAGGGAGAGCCCAGGAATCTAGGGGATAGATTTCATCTCTAAGATTACCCTGATGTGACAGATGATAAACGGAACATAAGAAACATGGTCAAATCAGGACAGAGCCAGGATCCGGACTCAGGCAGCCTGGCTCAAAAGCTGTGCTCCAGTGCACCTTACCAGAGGGGTGGCTTGACTATGTCCCTGCTGGAAGTGGCCCCCAGGCAGGGACTCTTACCGAGTCAGGGTCCTGTGTCGCCACACAAATGAGGCTGTCTCACCAGGTCACTCTGACTTATTCAGTCCCTAAATCCTCTCTTCCACGATAGTCCTACAGCTTGGTTCCTTGCTTCCTTCTAAGGCTATTTCCCAAACCTGCTTGACAGACCGAATCACCTGGAATGTTTGTTAAAAACACAGCTGCTCAGGATGCTGTCCCTGAAGGTTCTGATTCACTGGGTCTGATGTGCATTTTTAACAAGTGCCCTGGGAGAGTCTCATCAAGTGGGTTTGAGAAATGTTGCTCCAGGAGTTTTAGCCAATAGGAACAAACACCTTTGCCTTAAGCATTAAACATTAACTTAAAACATTATTAATTAGTGACATTTCTACAGCTGAATTAATCCAAAGTGATTGGTGCATACGACGCAAAATGTTTGTTTTCTTCCAGGAAGTATAGGCTGGGAGGGTTGGGATGTCTTTGTGGCTTTTTCTTACTGAAGATGACTGTTAGAAAGACTTCTCTAATGGTTGTGCCCTTGAGGGTGTTTATCTTTTGCTCTGGTCATGGAACAGCTTAAATTAAAGTATGCCATTTTATACAGTTTTTTTTAGGTCCTAAGAGAATTTCAGAAGGAGAAAATTAAAAAGAGGAGAAAGGAGTGCAGAGTACTTGTTCCTTGAAGGACCCTAAAGCAACCTCTTTGTATAATTAAGAAGGATTTAAGCTTCTCAGCTTCAATGTTCATGAATCATACACAGAATGACTTAGGAAAGCATTTTATAAAGGATTAATTCAATGTACATAGTCTAATCAGAAGCAGAGATGATCTTTGACACTGAATGAAATCAGATGCAAAATTTTGAAACTCAGGATTATTAAAATATTATTTAATGTTAATAAAAGATCTCAAATGTGCCTAATCTGCTCTGACACCATGGTTGCTGCTTGTCACAAGGAATTTCCACCTGAGGCATTACTCAGAGTTCAACTTCAATTGCTGTATGTACAAGTCACTAGGGGAAAATGAGGAGGATAAAGCAGAAAATAATATTAAAAGACAAGTCCAAGGGGAGAAAGACCAGTCCTCTCTGTCCTGTGGAACGCTCTGCTTTTCTGGCCTCATTTCTGAGGGGGCTGTTGCATATCAGAGGCAGAGTTCTGTCCCCAACTCTGAGGCACAAGATATACATACCTCTTGGTGGGAGTGGGCACTCCGGAGGACATGTGGCTAACCATCGTGTCATTCATGTTAGTCAGAGGGCGAGGAGGACTGAAAGAAAACAAATTTATGTTATATTAATAATCACCAACATGACTGGAGAAACAAGTGAAAGAAGGTCGAGGGCACAGGAACCAGCTAACACTGCTCATACCTCAGTGCCCCATGGGAGATGGGGAAGAAATAAAGAGTTCAGGCCTAGGAAATCCAACAAGGCCACAGAACTGCAGAACTGTATGGTACCAGGGGAAGCAACAAATTATAAAGACACTACTACCAGAGGGGACCTTGGTAGCTTTTGCTTTGTGGTTTTGATAAACAAGGATACAAATTCTGCTAATTTTAATTAATTTCTCAACAGTTCCAGTGCAGGGTGACTAGGTGTTTGGCATTTGTTGTATGTCAGAAAGATCGCAACACTGAGGCATATACATTTTCTGAGGTTTGTTTATAGCTCAGTGTCCTCACATTTAGTTCGCAAACTTTTCTTTTTTTTAACCAAAACAATTAAATTGTTACAAAACTGAAAAATAAGACTCTGGAGCAAAGTTTTATTAATCCTTTATTAGAATCTCACTAATCCAAATTTAATACCTTTACCTTAATTAGAATGCTGTCTTTTGTAACCTACTCAGATTTAAATTTAAAGGCAAGCATTTTTGTCTGTCTTCAGCTGCTGGATTTCTGGATACAAAGCCTACTCCTTCTTCTTGTGAAGAGTCTATCATCGGGGCTGGAGTGGTGGCTCGGCAGTTACGGCACTTGCCTGGCATTCGCAAGTCTGCAGGTTCAAACTCTAGCACCACATACACAACGAAGTGTTGGAGTAATGAAAGACATATGAAAAACTGAATAAAAATTGATTCTCTCTCACTCACTATCCCTCTCTCTTAAAAAAAAAAAATCTATCATCTGCCTTCAGGCCATTCTTCAACCCTTCTCCCTCTCCATAGGGACAGCTACAAAGGGTGGGTTTCTGTTTTGCATCTGGAGCTGACTATAGCCAAACATTCCTCTTGAGAAATCTGTCACTTCCCTTCCTAAACCGAATGAAGTACTTCTCAGAGAGACTGGTCTCTCAAAAGCAGGAAAGTAAAGTCAAAAAGTCCTCTCTCATTTAGGTGGTGATTTCTCCTTACCTTTGAGAAAGCAGTTAATTATGTTCAGTTGTTTTGGAGAGGTTATGCTTAGCATTGCTTGGTGGATATTAAGGGATTGTTGCCTTTATTGTTTTGCAGGTTTCACAGTACATTCAAATAAAGGATCAAGGGAAATGCTTCAGGGAGAGCCAAAGAGCCATGAAAATGAAGCGGGATCTCTCAATCTACCACATACTCCTATTTTTAAAAAACCAATTTCATTTCTGGGTAGGAAGCTTTAAAAAAATAAAAAAGATTTCCCATTTAACAGAGAGGATCTAAAATGGAAAGTAATTTGCAGGGAACAAATTTAGGCCTCTTGATTTTTAAGCCATGGTATGGTGCTTGTTGTTGTACTTTCCTTCCCTTGGGTGACAAGACCCCAAGTAAGACATTCAGAACTGAAATATGCCTTCCTATGCTAGGATTCATTTCCAAATTATTTGTCTACCTGTCTTTCAGATCAATAACTAAACTTTCAAGCCTATTAATGCTGAGGCTGCACTTAGTTCTAATCAACAAATCAAATATTTTAGATTGACTAATGATCGAAGAGAACTCAGAGATTAACACACTTTTAGTTCTGAATTTCTAATTTGCCTCTGATTCTTTTAAATTAATTGTCCAGCTGAAACAAGGAGACAATTCCTATGAAGTAACAAATTTAACAGAACAGCTTTTCCTGCTTACGGGCACTAGAAATATTCTGATCCTGAAAGAGAATAGGCTTCACTTCTTCAGTCTATTATTATTAGCAACCCATTTCCAAAATAAAATAAGAACACTTTCATAACTAAGAGAGTTTTACCTAGTTTATTTCAATATTAAAGACACTATTACATTCAATTTCCTTTCTGACATCCTCAGAGGAAATATAACAATAGAATTTTTAAAAAATTCCTTAAACAAGGATCCACATGATAAAATTTTATTATTTGTAACATTTTGTTTTGTCCGATGCCACAAGTCTTTATAATCACCTCCATCTCTTGGTAAATATCATGTTCAGCTATTATTTTAGCACACATACAGAGAAGCCTCTTCTCTAATATCCAAAACTGGATAGTAATGATTACATTATATTCTGTAAACTCATCAGAAGTGCCCCTAAGATGGATAATCTTTCTGGACGCCTGACCTGTTTTGCTAGACACAGGTATGTGCTTGCAGATCAAGATGAAGGGTCATTTGCAAACACAGAGAAGGTTTTTAGGACAGCATCTCCCTTAGAGCCACAGTTCATTGGGAAAGCCAACAGCTCTAATATATTCTTAGAAGACGCAATACACCAAAAATTATTTCAGCCTTCCAAGAATAAAATCTTCATGAAGACAGAGTTCAAAACAGCATGTCTAGGTATGAAGAAGACATTAATGATACTTATAACTTACAAGACAGTACAATCAACAAAATCAGATGGGTTTGTTGGTCTTTAATATTGAAAACTAGCTGAATACTGTGAACATGTGAGTCAACAGGGTGTCATTAGACAGTAATGACTGTCATGCTACCAAATGGCTACTATCACCTGTCTAGAAGTTTGGAAGACTCCTTCTTTGTTAATAAGATATACTTTCTTAAAAAAAAGAAATGAGGCAAGAAGCACATGGGTGAATAGGTAGAAAGTGGAAAGTAATTTGTGAGTCAAAGAGGTGGTTTTTAAAAGGCTTGGAGAGAGGCTGGAGCGGTGGCTCAGCGGTTTTGGCGCTTGCCTGGCAAGCACGGGGACCCGGGTTCAGACCCCAGCACCACGTACACAACTGAGTGTTGGAGCAACTGAGGCCATGTGAAAAACTAAATAAAGTTGTTTCTCTCTTTCTCTGTCTCTCTCACTGTCCCTCTCTCTTAAAAAAAAAAAAAAAAAAAGGCTTGGAGAGAATGTACTTCTTAATCAAAGGATAAGAAACGTACTTCCTGAATGCCTACTCAAAAGATAAGATAGACCACGTTTATCTCAGTGACCTAACTATAGATATGGAGACAGACATGCAAACAAATAATCACAATGCCAGGGAAGGAGTGTAGCACAGCAAGTGCAGATGGAACGCTGCTGTGTCATAGGTGAAGGGCAGAGCAGTACTGCTGCCTGGAGGAACGAGGGGGAAGAAGTCAGGTGAAGTAACGGTGAGAAACATTTTCTAGATGCTAAAACAACAACAACAACAACAACAACAAAAACCTAGGTTCCCCAAGAAGGAAACCTATGAAAAAAGGCACAGAAACACAGGACTGCATAGCACATTGGGTCCTGGGAAAGGGTAAGTAAATATGCACCTGGAGAGGTGAGTGAGAGATAGGATGTGAACCAGCTTTGTCCTCCCAGAGCCAAGGTGTCCAGATTTTACATTGGAGGGAAGGGAAGCACTGAATATTTTTAAGTCAAAAAATGACATGACTATAGTTGGGTTTTTCACACGGCTTTTGTTGCTCGGAAACTCAGCTGTGTATGTGGGTGCTGAGGTTTGAACCCGTGAACTTGTGCATGCCAGGCAAGCGCCGCAACAGCCCAGCCATCGCTCCAGCCCCTATAGTTGGGTTTTTAAAAGAACAACTCAAGGAGCTTGTAGGATATTGGTTTTTATCAGGGAAAGTGCACAGAAATCATCCGGGAAGTTTTTGTGAAATAGGATGCCCAAACTCTACCCACAGTTCAGTGGGTCTGAAGCTCTAGAGGCAAGGGTAGTCTTTCTAAAGCACACTCGCAATTAAAAATCATTATGTAGGGTGCATTTGGAAGGAGGAGGGAATTGAATCTGTGAGGTCAGGAGAGACAGAGGTCATGGCAATTGTCCGGACCAGCGATTATGAGGGTGGACAGTGATAGTAAAATGGGGTGGAGACAAAAGGAAAGATACTATGGGGGTAAAACAGGCATAAGATGTGGTGCCTTCTTAAGAAGACGGGGCTAGGGCTGCTGGTTGGGTAGTGGTTTCAATATCTGAATTAGGGAACATAAGAACAGGAAACAGGACTTGGTGTTGGATTGGTAGTAGTAGCAGAATAAGCCGGAAGGTGAAGGTTAATAGGATTTTATTGTGAAAGTGTAAAATCTAGTGCCACTGTCAAGCACAGATAATGTATCTCTAGAAAGCAGATTGAAAGAGATTGACAACTAGATAAAATGTCAAGTTTGAAAATATTTGAGTATCACTTCAATGGTAACAATTATTTGAATATTATAAAGGCACATCTTTATTTATTATTTTTAGGTAGGGCAGGATAGGTTTGGGAAAACAGCCAGTAAGAAGGTGACTTAGATGATAGACACAAAGCTTCTAGTCACTGGGCTGACACAACTCTATTATAAAGTGAAAATCTAGTTCACTGGTACAAATCATTTTCTTTTTTTAAATTTTTAAATTTATTTTTTGGAGGGGGGAGAGAGAAGGGGGTTACAAATCATTTTCATGTAGTTCTCTGCTATGTTTAAAAGTCCCCTCTAAAACTCATGTTGAAATGTAATTGCCATCAAGGCAGCTTTAAGAGGTGATCTTTTCAAGAGGTGATTAATACCATTAGGGCAGGGGTAGGTCAGTCATCGTGGGGGTGGGCTCCTGACAAGGATGGACTCTGCTCTCTGCACTGGCGCTTCCTGCCCTTCCACCTCTGTCACCGGACAAAGTGTGATACCGGCACTCTGCTGACTCTCATGTACCAGTGCCCGAAGACAAATACACTTTTTTTAGCTTCAGATATTCTGTTATATAGCAACAAGAAACAGATGAAGGCACTCTTATGACCAGACCACTCAAATTCATTCTGGTGGATGTTCAGGAATATGCAGCTATTTGAAATAAAATTTTCCACAAAATCCCTCTAAAGGTTTTAAGATTCATATCTAGGAATAGATGATGAATAACACATGCCTTTAAAAATCTTCTAGAACAGAGGGCTGGGGATGTAGCTCAGTGGTAGGACACTTTCCTAGCATGTGTGAGGCCATGTACTCAATCCCCAGCACTGGAGGGGAAAAAAGCAGATGAAAATCTTCCAGGACAGAGTATTTGCAACTAAATATTTGATCCATTTTTCAACTGCCTGTGTTTCTATGAAGTGGTTGGTACTGTTCTAAATTTCTGGGGATGAAAATGTAAGTCTTACAAAGAAGAAAATTTCAGAAAAGATAATTACAGAAAGTGCTTAACATAAGTGAAAAAAAAAATGTTATACTCTGGGACAATATTAAGATCATCCTGGGGTTGGGGATTTAGCTCAGTGGCAGAGCACTTGCCTAGCATGCGCAAGGCCCCGAGTTCGGTCCTCAGCCCTGGAAAAAAAAAAAAAGAAAAAAAATATTAAGATCATCCTATCCCATAAAGAAAAATATACTTCCAGAGTATTAAAGAGTTAATGTAAATGTTTAATTATATAAATTAGGAGAAAATGTGGGTCTGTGGATAGACAACATTTTCTACGCTCAAAAGCAATGAAAAAAAAATGAGGAAGGAAAAGACTAATTAGTTTGAACTGTTAAAAACAACATGCAAAGGCCAGGTGTGGTGATGTACGCCTGTAATCCCAGCAACTCAGGAGGCTGAGGCAGGAGGATTGCAAGTTCAAAGCCAGCCTCAACAACTCAGCAACGTCCTAAGCAACTCAGTGAGATCCTGTCTCAAGATAAAATATAAATGGCTGGAGCAGTGGCTCTGTGGTAGAAAGCTTGGCTGGCATGCATGAGCACCTGGTTTGATCCCCAGCACCACATACACAACCGAGTGTCACAGAAACAAAAACCAGATAAAAATATAAATAAAATTGATTCTCTTTCTCTTTCCCTCTATCTTAAAAAAATAAATAAATAAAATGTAAGAAGGGCTGAGGATGTGGCTCAGTGGCTAAGCATCCCTGAGTTCAATCCCCAGTCCCCCAGGCTCCCGATAAAAAAAAAAAAGAAAACAGTGGGGGAAACTACCCGAACACACGTGACACTGCAAAAATTAAAAGCCTTAATAAATAAATGTGTGAATAAAATTCACAGACTTATAAGAAAGCGATTAGGATTTTAATTAGCTAAATGTACACAATGGAGTTTATCATTAAAAAGAATAACTCAAAAGAAATTCATGTTAAATATTATAGACCATCTTGCCCTATAAACAATGATTTTTTCAAAAGGGCAATTTTTAGTATTGGTGCAGGTTTTCTGACACAGGTCTTTAATTTACTATTAGTCAAGAGTGAAAGTGAAAATAAAAGTCAATTTGACAATATGTTCATCAAAAACCTTAAAAGTATTCCAACATTTTTGATTCAGTAATTCTTCTAGGAATTTATTCCAAGGAATTACTCAGAAATGCAAATAGAGTTACATTAACAAATAATGAGAGAACTAGTAAGTACGATAGGATAATATTGGAAGTAGCCCAAGTGTTCAATATGGGGAAAGGAAAAGTGAACCATGATATGTCTGTAATCATAGGATATTTTGCTGTTATTGAAAAATAATGCTTATGAAGAGTTCTTAATTACTTGGAAAAATGCTAGCCTGAAGGAGGTAAAAAAGAAGGTCAAGGGTGAGGGTGTAGTTCAATGGTAGAGAGTCTGCCAAGCATGTACAAGAAAAAAAAAAAGACAAGATAATTACGGTAATAGCTAACAAATATGGAATGTTTGCTGTATGTCTTCCAGATACTATATTTAGAGCTTTAAGCATGTTATTCATCTTCACAACACTATAAAATAAAAAACAATTATTTATACATTACACACACCATGATCTCAACTAAATAACATAATAAGCATAAAACAAGGAAATAGGCCAAAATGTTGTGGAACTGCAAGCAGTTTCTCCTGATTGTTTGTACCTTTCCTGTACTTGCCTGATTTTTTCAAGTTTAACTTTTCTTGATTCTCAGAGAAAAAGTTGCTTAATAATGTAAGAAAAAAAATTATAAAGTTGGGGAAAAGCTAGAAAAAATAACCAAAAAAGACACTGAGTCAGATTTTCTAAACTGAGCCTGTATTATTTTTGTTATTAAGAAAGCAAACTCTAAGTGTTATACCACATACACACACCACTGTGGTGCAGGACTCTGGAATAGTTTTGAGTAGATCCCAAGGTTCACAACCTCCCAGTATCCACTGCACCACCACCCCTCACAGAAAGCAGGTAAAGAAGACATCTGAGATCATTCTGGATTATCTCCTTTCCTAGACGAGAGAGATTTATTGTTATATTTCAAGTACGCAGCATGGCATGAGGCCAGGTGAATGTACCTGGCAAATATTTGCTGATCGCGAGTCACACCACGTTGTGGAATGTACAGGAGTGTAGAGAGCACAGTGAGCCATTTCCTCTTACACTTCCCTTTGATGACTCTGTGCTCCACAAATGGAACACTGACGTTAGAAGCTGATAGATCTGGTAGTTATGTTTGTAGTGTTTGCAGCCAGAGCAGGCCTTTTTAAATTTTTCCTGTATTGCATACAGTGGTATATTCCTCTTTATTTAACTCTTATTAATGTCAACCACTTGGTCTGCGTCATTTTTTTTCTTCTACTCTACCATGTGTGACTTAGCAATAGAATCGGAAGTGGAGTGTGTCTTTAGTAACGATACCAATACTTTACTGAGTGTTTAATATGTGTCTGTCTCACAGAGAATATTTTTCAGGGAATCACTCATTTAAATCTCAGAACAACCCCATGAAGTAGATACCATTATTGTTATTTTACAGATGGAGAAACTGAGAAATGGATAGAAGTAATGTTCTTGAGGTCACAAAGCCAAATTATAGAACAACTGGTATTGTCAGGGCAGTGAGAACCTTGAGTGTGCTGTCAGTCACCATGGTAGAGTGACTCTACCATCTTTGGTGCTTTTTCAGAAAAACACTTAAAGCTGCTTACTTACTTTATAAATTAAAATCAGTAGCATGATAACAGTTCTTGTAACCTTTCCATAAGAATGTGAAACAATAGCAGTCACAGAGTATGGGTTTTGGGGATTTAATCTTTCCCCATCACACCATTAAAACACTATATTATAAACATCTATCTTCACTCAAACCATCTGGTGTGAGCTCTCATTCTTAACAACTGCCAGGCTGTCCCACAGAAAACAAGATAAGCCGGAAAAAATGGTTTTCTCCAAAAACAAGTCTCCAGTTTAATAGGATGACTTTAAAATTTAATCATAATTTCAATGATCCTCCAGGTTCCTAATCTCAGTCTAACAACTTGCATTCATTTAATGAACAAGTCATCTATTATATAAGCCAGAACACTGACTTAAGAAGAAATACAAGTTGAACAATGGGCACAGGTCCAACAGTAAGTGTTATGACCTGCTCTGGCTTTCTGAGTTGACTTAGATCCAGGGACAAGCACTGTCTGGATAAGACTCTCTAAACAAGGATGTGAACATGTGATATCAATGTTGTTTAAGCAAAACTTCTATGTAAAACCGTGGGCAAATGAATAAATGCACAAAGCCTACTCTGAAGCCCCGTGGAGGACACCCATAGAGCTGCCTCTTTTCCCGAGGCCTGTGGACAGAACATCCTCTGCAGGAAGCCATTTGGACTGTAGATGTTACCACTGCCCTACACGTTTAAAATCATTTGCACATTAGCTTGCTCTTTCCACCAGAGCATTTTTTAGTTATAGAGATTAAGGATACTGTCCCACGGTTCACTCTCACCTGGACAGCTGTATGCACTTGGGCATCTTTAGCAGATTTTTTGGTCTATTTATTACTGTTAGTGTGAGACAGAAAAGGATTCTATTATGCCCTAATGCTTTCATTTTTGTGATTGCTTTTTTCATACTTCCCACAATAATGCTTTACAGAGGGGGTCACTAGGTAGTTAATACATTTAATTTCCTATTAAGTATTTTTTTAATAGCCAGCTATTTTGACTTCAATCCTAGATACCTGTGTTGATTCTGAAATTATCCTTCCTACTCACTTAGATCATATGTTTAAGTCATGTGGTAGATTTCATCATACTTTAAAATAAAATGCCACACCCACACTATAGACTGCCTGTTCTTCTGCCTAGAGAACCACTCCAGCGCAGCTCTCCAGCTAACTCTTCTTTGCTTCATTTGAATCCCTGCTTTCAACTCTCTCCCAGGTGCCTATCCTGGAACGTCCTTCTTTATAGACTTGCCAAGGTTACAATTTCTCACATCTCTTACCAGAAACATAGTTCCTGAAACTTCAGCATCTTCAGGAAACTCCTGACTTCAAGCTCCATTTAAATAAATATGGGCCTTTGTACACAAACAAAAATCCATGGCTTATCATGCCTGGTGCTGCTAGGAACTTTGGGGAAAAAATGAAATAAAACATGCTGAAGATTATTCCTGCCTCAAGAAGTTTAAAATCCAATCATCTTGGGCTGGAGCGATGGCTCCGCGGTTATGGCACTTGCCTGGCATGCGTGAGTATGAGAGTTCGAACCCCAGCACCCACGTACACAGCTAAGTGTTGGAGGAATGGAAGTCATATGAAAAACTAAATAAAAATTGCTTCTCTCTTTCTCTCTCTCACTGTCCCCTTTCTTTAAAAAAAGAAAAAAAATCCAATCATCTTCACAATCAGTCACAACAACAATAGATACTTAAAGCTGTCACTTAACATACAATGATTTCCAGATCAAATCATACTTGACAATAATTTACAACCAAAATCACGTAAAATCATTTATAGAGACTATGACTTTGTGTAATTATTTCATTTGCTATCATCAAAGACCAGTACTTCAAAAGCACATGAAAAATTCTATGGAGGTAAAAGTGAAGGTTTTTGTGTGATATGCATACATTTCTGTACTTGGAGATTGCTGGGAGTGCTGTCTGTACATTTGTGGAGTGTGAATGTGCATCAGCACTCAGCCAGGCCCTTCAGACACACATCCGAATTCTGGCTACTGCTCATGGTGGCATTTCTATTTAAAAAATAAGGAAATGAGGTCATGTGGTAGAAAACCAGTATTGGAACCCACTTTTATCTGGTTCTGAAGCTGCTAACTAGATCTAATCCTCACCCACCCACCTTCCTAATTCAGGCATCTCT
This sequence comes from Aplodontia rufa, assembly GCA_004027875.1. Taxonomy (NCBI): domain Eukaryota; kingdom Metazoa; phylum Chordata; class Mammalia; order Rodentia; family Aplodontiidae; genus Aplodontia; species Aplodontia rufa. The sequence goes on from PVKS010025274.1 coordinate 15,682, forward strand.
GTATTATCCAACTTATTATTATTACTTTTTTTTAAAGACAGAGGGACAGTGAGAGAGTGAGAGAAAAAGAGAATCAATTTTTTTTTATTGAGCTTTTCATGTGGCTTTTGTTGCTGACACTTCATTGTGTATGTGGTACTAGGGTTCGAACTCGCATACTAGCAAACGCAAGCCAAGTACTATAACTGATGAGCCACCACTCCAGCCCATCCAACTTAATTTTTCAGATTAGAGTTCTCGGGAACAGTGCAATCTCAAGTTTGAGAAAAACTGCCCTAATTCAGCACCCCTGGCTTCAAATCTAACATGAAGTGAATAAGGAAAAAAAAAAAAAGAGGAACTAAGTATGATAACTGAAAACTAAATTCACAACAAACAAAAAGGGTAGGGTATAGTATGCTTCCAGCATACTGGAATCTTATTGGGACATTTATTGTTATCTTCGCTGAGTTCTCGTTTTGGGTCAGAGTCTACATAGAGCTCACAGTTGTTCATGCTTAACAACAGTTTCCGCCTAACATCTCAACGTTCCACCATCGGCCTCACTCTGAACTGCCTGAGTCATTGCCCACTACCTTGATGGGACAAAACATCTGGGACTGGCAGAGGACCAGGTCTCCAGAAAAGAGGTTGTCATTCCCAAGGAAAGGAAGGCTACAAACCAAATCAACATTTAGCTAGAAAAACTGGATAACCACTTGCAGAAAGTTGAAATTAGATCCTTATCTCTCACTTTGCACAAACAATTAAATTGAAATGGATCAACCATCTAGGAATTAAACCAGCTACCAAACAACTGCTAGAAGAAAAATTAGGTGCAACACTACAGCATATGGGAATAAGCAATGACTTTCTCAACAAACTCATAAAGTAAAAGAATTAAAGTCAAGAATCAATAAGAGGGAGGCCATTAAACTAAAAAGCTTTTGCTCAGCAAAGGAAATGGTCAAAACTGTCAAGAGAGAACCTACAGAATGGGAGATAATCATGGCCTGTGATTCCTCTGACAGGGACTAATATCCAAAATTTACAAAAAACTCAAAAACCTTAATATCAAAAACACAAACAATCCAATCAACAAATGGGCCAGAGAGCTAAACAGAACTTTTCTTTAGGCTTTTTTTTTTAGTTGGGGTTCATTATCTATTTTTAGTCTTGTTTGGAATTGGGGATCGAACTCAGGATGTTGCGAATGCTGCAAGCGCTTTGCCACTGAGCTACATCCCAGCCCTAAACAGAACTTATCAATAGAGGAAAATGAGCAAGCGAATCAACACATGAGAATGTGTTCTAAATCACTAGAAATCAGAGAAAAGCAAATCAAAACTACATTAAGATTTCACCTCACTCCAGTCAGATTGGCAAAGATGAAGAATATAAACAGTTACAGATGCTGGAGGGGTTCTGGGGAGATAGGAACACTAGCACACTGCAGACTGGTACAGTCACTCCAGAAAACCGTGAGAAGACTCTTCAAAAAATTAGTGATGGATCCTCCACATAACCCAGCTAGGCCTCTTCTGAGTATTTTTCCAGGAGTTAGAATCAGCACATTACAGCGACCTGCAAAATCAATGTTCATGCTGCTCAATTTATCATAGCTAAATTATGGAATCAACCCAGATTCCTTTCACTGGATGAATGGATCCACAAACTATGGAATATACATACACTATGGAATTCTACTCAGCTATTAGAAACAATGATATTATGGCCTTTGAAGGTAAATGGATGGCAATGGAAGAAGTTATACTGGGCAAAATTAGCCAAACCCAGAGACTTAAGGGTCAAATGTTTTTTTCTCATTTGTGGAGGCTGGAGCAAAACCCAGGCTTGAGTGAAAGGTAGTCATGCCTATGTACCAGACTCATCAAAGTCAAAGCAACACATAATGTAAGGACACCAAAGATACAGGGTGGGGAGTAGTGAGAAGGAGGGGAAAGGGAGGTATGAAAGGGAGGGAACTAGGGGAGGAATCAACAATGTATCTTTTTTTTTAAGAGACAGAGGGAGAGAGAAAGAGAGAAAGAGAAGGATCAATTTTATGTAATTTTTCAAGTGGTTTTGTTGGTCTGACACTTCATTGTATACATGGTGCTAGGGTTCGAACCTGCATCCTCATGCATGCCAGGCAAGTGCCGTAACTGTCAAGCCACCACTCCAGCCTCTATCTTACTCTTTCATCACTCAAGAAGCCAGTAATACTTATGCAATCATTTAATTCTGGAAAATGCACAATCTTATATCTGTTATAGAGAAGAAATATAGAAGAGTCAAGAGACTGGAGTGTGAGTGATGTGGGGGTGATTCTGGATTAGGACTGGGACATATATTATTACTACATATGCATTTATGATTGTACAACAACACGACTCCAATAAAAAAAATGTTCACTTAGATTAACTTTCCTCAAAAGATGGCGGCATGCAGGACACAGGTATTTCTCTGCTGAACGCTGCTTTAGCATGTGTTTGTTGCCCTATTCTTAGTCACTACCCTTCAAAATTTATTAGTCATAGACCTATTCATGGATCCCCAAATGTAACCATAATATATTTGCAAATGACATGTATTTGACCAGCTTATCGTAGTATTCTATTATGCTGAAGAGGACATATAGGATTTACAGTGATTTATAATGTTGGTATGCTGGTGAAATATTAAGGAGAGATTCCAAAATTCCTTTCATTACTACAATTCTATTATTCTCTCAAAGAACACCTTGCCTATAGCAACAGCTATGACTTGGACAGAGCATCTCATCTCCCTGGACTAGTGTGACATTTCACTCTGTGCAACGGACAAACCACCTCCTATTATCATAGTAGGTTCTGTGTCTACCTACCAAAGCAAAGAAGTTAAATGAATAAGCCAAATCATCTTTTGGAAAAATCACAAGGTTAAAAAATAAGTATTGCTACTGTAAATGTAGCATAAATATCATGTTATGTATTTAAATGGGGTTTCTCTGACTTCTAGGAAGTACATTTTACTTTATTGGTCATTTATAATAATTAACCTTAACAAAGAAAAATGCAAAATGTCCAAAATAAACTACTAGTTTGAGCATGCTGCAATTACCTGTTCATGGAAAGAAATAAAAACAAAACCAAAAAACCCAAACAACCCATTCAGCACACACAGGTGCCTCAATTTCTATTTCTAGCAATTTGACCAAGTCATTTGTGGTATAGGCCCTATTTAATGAGATATTCTTTAGGAAGGAAAGGTTTACCACAAATTAATTCTTGCACTCTTACCATGAAACAGTGTCTAAATAGTTGCAAAGTAACTTAGGTATCTCTCTCTAGCTCTGCAAAAGGACAGAATTATAAGATGAGACAACAATCAGCAAATTAACTACTTAATAGTATTTCTCGGTTTAACATCATTGTATTGAATAGCAGTCAATGCAAAACAGATATACAAATCAACAGAATGTACTATTTTGATTTTTAAAACCTTTCCATAATGAATCTCCCCTTCCTACTCTCCTTGTTTGCTTACCTTAGGAAGTTATTACTACTTTATATAGATGTCTACTTCTATATTTAAGAAAACTTAAAGGCTTCAATAAGTTGTTGCTCACAGAGAGGTCAGTGAAACCTGCCACAAAATGTCACTTCCTGGTCTATTTACACAATCATTACTGAACTCTGATTTCAAAAATGGAAGCAAACACATTGCTACGAGGACAGGTGACTCTCAAGCATTTCTACCAGACAGGAAGTCTGTCCCTCGTGCAATGACTCCTTGGGAAGTTCCAGGGGCTCTAGTATCTTGCCAGAAAAGAACACAACCATTCTCAAACCAGCAGTATAAGCAGCAAAATCATAAAGGCAAGGAAAAGCAGTCCAACCTTTGTGTGGTGCAGCAAAAGCTGCTCCTCTATCTATGCATCTGGCATCTACTGCGTTACACTGCTATTGTCCCTAAGGAAACAGCAATCACATGACAAAGGCTCTTTTCTGCAAGGCAGTTCACGTCACAGTGCATTTTGGGAGAAGACAGGTGTGAAGCGCAGGTCTGCACTCTGCCAGCAAAGGGCCGGAGCAGCCAAATGCAGCCAATGAGCAGAGGATGAATGCAGCCTGCAAGGCAGGTTCTACTCCCAGGAGGTTAAAAACGAAACACACTCACCTGCAACAGCATCCAAGTCTGCTGCCATTCAGTGACCCAGTGAACCCCGTCAGTGTCTCCACCCTGATGGGAACTTCAAGGAATGCTCCCCACCCCTCCCTAAGGCCCTCTCCTCCCTGTCAACTGCTGGATAAGGAGAAGCCAGCAGAACGGCATCTGCCAAGCTGGCTCATGGGAGGGCAGCTGAAACACAAATGCCCAACAGTGCGGGCCGCTGAGCAAGCCTTGGGAGACACCTCTAGCAGGACGAGCAGGTGATGAGAATGTCTCTGTCGCTCAGAGTCATTCTAGTCAACAGCTCTTAAAATCCCAGTCCTGGCTTCCATCCCCTTCACATCTCAGCCCTCAGTGTCACTTCAACATGACAACACTTCTCTCCTGGTTTGCCGGGGTCCAGAGAACCATTCTATTGTTACTAATGCTCATCCGACTCCTCACAGCTCAAGTTCCTCTCCTAAGCACTGCTTACATCCTGTCATCATTCTGCCCTGTCATCAGCCCTCTACTGGACTCCCAAATTAGCACAAAAATCTTCCTGTGTGCAGTCACTGCCTGCTCAGCCTTAGCTCCTGTCCCTCACCAGTCCTCAGCTTTCCAAGTGTTCTGAGTAAAAACCGGATTCCATTCTAACATAGGCCCTGGAATTTTCTGATACAATGAAACAAAAACAAAACAAAACAATAAAATGTATAAGCATTTACACTAAAAATAGAATAAGTCAAACCGAATCCCACACTAACAACCTAAATACATGGAAAAGAATCCCATTATTTCCTTAGATAAACAAGTAAATGAGACAAGCCAAGCCAATAAACCAGACTATTAATGGTGATTTTAATATAAACATTTTGATGTAAAAAATAAAAGTCCAAAAACTAAAACGGACACACACTAGAATGGAAGAGCTGATTTATGATATCAGAAATATAAAACAAACAACAGTGGATAATCTCTTTCAAGACTTTAAGTTCTAAGGATATACTGCAGAGATACAGTTCAGAATGTGAAGGGCAATTTGAACAATAATAGGTAAGAATAATTTCATGGAAAAAAAAATACTACAGGGGCTGCAGAGGTGGGTCAGCGGTAGAGCACTTTCCTGGCATGCGTGAGGACTCAGGTTCAAACCCCAGCACCACATACACAACTGTTGGGAGAAACAAAAACCAGACGAAAAAAAATAAATAAGATTGATTTTTCTCTCTCTCTCTCTTAAAAAAAAAAAAGTGCATCAAAGAGGAAAAAGGGGTAGGAGAGAGCGCTCTGGAGAATGAGGTTTTTATTCTAATCCTGGTACTAAGTGGATGATGTGACCGGTATGACTTTGGACAAGGGACCTTCTGTGCCTTAGCTGTTGTCTGTGAGGCGAGGGGGCCAGTTCTACAGCAGTGATGTTTGCCCCTGGGGACCTGGGGATGGCTGGAGGTGATTCAGCCTTATAAGGGGGTGGGGGACAGACCAAGGACATGAGTCACCAGCCTTGTTTCAATAAGAAGCTCTACCTCAGATTTGAGATGAGTAAAATGTTCCATTGCTTTTTTAAAAAGTTGGTCAACCTTTCCTGACACAAAATTCAAATGAGAAGTTCCAGGTATATTCTCACTTAGTATCCTCTTTTTGTCTTTTATAGTACTATCACAATTTGTAGACGATTTCACCCAAGAACTTGTAAGCCTCAAGAGCAGGATCCATGGGGCGTGCTTCACCTCTGAATTAACTGTTCACACTGTGTGCCTAAAACCAGAGCTATAACACAGTAGGTACTCAACAAATATTCCCTCGGTAATGACCAAGTCCCTCTCATATCTGAGATTTTATGATTCTCCTTACTTCTCTCTTATATTTCAAACAATGCATTGGCTGAAACCCGAAAGTGCCAATGGGTAAAGAGCTCACCTGAACTGAATTTTAAACAGGAAAAATGTCCAGATAGGGAATTCAAAGGTGAGCAGGCAGACAGGCCACTTGGAATGGCTAAAATTCTTAAGTGAGAGGCATCCTAATGAATAAACAGTCCTCCCAGGAGAATACCTGAGCAGTAGGACTGCTCGCACACACTGAACACATAAGGCCACCATGCCTGTTTAATCTGCCTTGGAATTTAATTTCTGAGCCAGACTCTAAAAGCAACTTTAAATGCTCTCATATATAAGGGAACTTGCCAGGGGGAAAAAAGAGCCACCTTGCATTCCATTAAAACATGTGCCAAAGCTTGGTGTGGTGGCTTAGGCCTATAAAGCTAGGTACTTCAGAGGCTGAGGAGGATAACAAGTTTGAGTCCAGCCTAGCAACTTTGTGAGACCCTGTCTCAAAATAAAAAATTAAAAGGGCTAGGAATGTAGCTCAGTGATTAAGCACCCCTGGGTTCAATCCCCAGCACACATATACACACACAAACATACCAAAGTTTCAAAGTCTTAGACTTGGGAGACAGTGCTATAACAGTGAACTATAAATTGGCTGCAGACAAATTGTAAGGACTTCTGGTTCAAGGTGGCAGACTGTGCACATGCTCAGAGTTCAGCCTCCTATACCAAAGAAAACTGACTTAAACATATAAATGCACACACGCATAGGTAGTACCTAAACAAAAAAGGAAACTCTCTTTAAGCCTCCAAAAAAATTAAAAAAAAAAAAAGAAGAGAAAGAAGAAAAGGATGAGGGGGAGGTGGAGGAGGAGGAAGAGGAAGAAGGGAAGATGGAGGAGGAGAAAAAGGAGGAAGAGGAAGTGGTCATAGTATCCCTCATGAAAGAAGATAAATGAGAAGCCATGGTGGAGAGCAAGGCTGCCTCAGCCGACATGAGCCACACAAGGAGAGCAGGCCAACTTGGGGGAGGTTAGAAGAATTTAAATCTTGAATAACAGCATAAAATGTTCTGAGAAATAACCAATTAGAGACTAATTATTGAGTTCTTGAAAATTACACAGATGGACTTAAAAAAACCCCGAAAACTCTGGACTGATGGAACATTTAAAAAAAAAAAAAAGAAAGAAAAAGAAAGAAAGAAATCTAGAGCTGAGAAATGCTGAGAGACAGATCCAAGATTTTTAAAGACCATATCCTATAGTTCCAGAGAGTCCAAAGAGAATGAAGGAGAGGCAAAAGTATGAGAACAGATAACAATTGAGAATTTTTCAGAACTGATGAAAGACACGAGCCTTTTGAGACTAAGAAGCCTGGGCATTAAAACAAGTTAAAAATTCAATTAAATAGAAACTTAAACAGCTTATATCCATATAGATATGGTAAAACCTCAGGTTACTAATTCTATAAAGAAAATCCTGAAAAAGTTCTCAGCAAAATATGAAACGTTCAACAGAAAGGAAGAATAGGCTGTCTTTAGCAAAATGGATTACTAGGTAACAGAAGGGCAAGATTCTTAAAGAATGAAGGGAAACAACTTTTGTCTGGATTCTGCATCCAATCAAGCAACTGTTCAGAGTGAGTTTGTACTGCAGCAATGAGATGGGAAAAACAAAGATATCCAGATTGTGAAAGAAGCAGCAAAATCATCTCTATTTGCAGAAGACAAGATCTCACACGGAAAACCCTAGAGTCCAACAAAAAGAATTATTAGAGCTAAGGTCACCAAAGCTGCAGAAGACAAGACCAATACACAAGACAATCAACTGTACTTCTAAATATTAGTAGTAAAAAGGTTAAAAATGAAATTAAAAAACAATTTCATTTACAATAGCATCAAAAAGAATAAAATGCCTAGAAATAAATTTAATCAAAGTGTTAAGATTTGTACACTGAAAACTGTAAAACATCATTGAAAGAAAAGTCTAAATAAATGGAAAGATGCCTCATGTCCTGTCATAAGACAGCAATATCCTTCAGAGTGACCTATGGGTTCCATGCATCCTTAGGGAAATCACAATGCCTTTTTTTTTTTTAAGAACTTAAAAGAGCTCATTCTAAATTCATATGGAAGGAACTGCAAGGGACAAGAATAGCCAAAAACAAGTTGGAGGACACATACTTTCTGATTTCAGATTTATTACAGACTTATTTCAAGGTAGGCTAGTTTGCTTACATTCAAAAGTTCAGAGACAGTCATTAATTGTCCATTACTCTCTCCAGTGGCATAGAAATTCCTAATTAATTCATGAAATTATTAGCTTTGAAAACATTTCTAAGGCTAAATACTGAGTAAGGACTGACCAGCAGATTACGAAGCCTTTCTAGCTTGCTACCTACCTGACAGCCCTGTCACCACAAGGCGCTCACGTCACTCACACCCATGCACTTTCATTGTTGGCCACAGTGCCCTGATTAGAGTTCAGCGGATGATGGTGCTCTTCCAGCCTCTCCACTTGAGGTCTTCCCTACTGTCCCTACTGTTCCCCTGTCTTCGCTGGGGAAATGATACACAGATACGTTCGCAGGAAGCGGAAGACCACAGCTGTAGACAGAGCTGAGAACACCTTCATGCTGGTTACGAGAAGCCTGGGGTGGTCCTCCTTGTGGAGCCACCAGTACTTTTGCATTTGTAATTTGTTCCACACTATCCACCTGAACAAGCCATTTAAATCAATCCATTTAAAATCCTACTGGTTTACACGGTCAAACCAGTTTTTAGAGATCCTTTCTTCAGAAAGAAAACCTTATATTTGGGGCTATTTATCTATCTACCATGGCACTAGGGAATGAATCCAGGAGCACTTTGTCACTGAGCTACATCCCCAGTGCTTTTTGTTTTGAGATAAGGTCTTGCTAAGTTGCTGAGGCTGGCCTTGCAATTGCCATCCTCCTGCCTCAGCCTTGAGAGTTGTTGGTATTATAGGCATGTGCCACCAAGCCCAGCTGCTTCCTACATTTACATATACATATACATATATATATATATGTACATATATTAATGTATCAAAAGGTTGTTACTACTGTACTTCTCCTACTATATCCTATTTCTCTTCTCCACTGCTGCCAACAATCTTTAAAATCACAAAATTTTAGAAACATAGCTTTCAGTTTCATGACTCAGTTTCATCCAAGATCTTTAACTCCATCTTTGACATCAGTGTCTTCGTTGTCACTAAAGACTCTAAGTCAGCACATGATTATTCATAGGGCATATTTCTATACAAACTATATAAAAAATCTAGTGGTCTCAAGGAGAAATTTACCATAGCCTCTTCCATAACATCAGGCCAGTTGGTACTTTTACCTACAATCTTTTTTTTATTTTTAAAGGAGAGAGGGAGAGAGAGAGAGAAAATCAGTTTTATTTATTCATTCATCTGGCCTTTGTTACTCCCACACTTAGTTGTGTATGTGGTGCTGGGGCTCAAATCAGTCCTTGCTGTGGCAGGCAAGCGCTCTAACTGCTGAACCATCACACTATTACCTACAATCTTTTAATACATTTTTATTTTAAAAATAGAATTTAATCTTGTCTGAACACATGGTTGATAATCTCAATGTAATGTGAATGTGGGGAATGATACACTCAACAACTTGATACTATTTTTAAACACACAGGGAATATTTAGAAAAACGATTCAGATACTTGACCCCCTAAAAAATCAACTCTACTGAAGAATCATTATCATTCTGAATACTACCTCTGACCAATATTCAACAGTATCAGAGAGCATCAAATAAGACCAAAAAAGTCTCATGTGTTTGGAAACTTTTAAAATTGCCTTCACTATATGTATTAGAAATTGTTTTAAAAAATCAATTAACTACATAATCTAAAGAAACAAACTAGTAATAGAGTTTGATCCTTATATGCTTCCTCTTCTCAACCTAAATATTATTTTTGTTTATTTGTTAGTTATTTGGTACCAGGGATTGAACCCACAGGTACTTAAACACTGAGCCACATCCCCAGTCCTTTTTATTTTTTCTTTTGAGACAGGGCCTTGCTAAGTTGCTGAGGCTGGCTTTCAACTTGTGATCCTCTTGCCTCAACCTCTGGAGCCACTGACATTATGTGTCTTCTATTTAAATGACTTTTTTTTTAAGAGAGAGAGTGTGACTTTCATTGCTCCGACACTTCATTGTGTATGTGGTGCCACGGTTCGAACCCTCGTCCTTGCGCATGCCAGGCTAGTGCTGTAAACGCTGAGCCACTGCTCCAGCTCCCCATCTAAACATCTTAAGTTTCTGATTTCTAGATTTCTATTTCCATGAATACACACTCCAGGATCATCCCCTCCCCTGACTTATATCAACTGCCTACTTGATATTTCTCTTTGAATGTCAAAAATAATTGAACATGGGGCTGGAGTAGTGGCTTGGTAGTTGGAGCTTGCCTGGCATACACAACTAAATGTAGGAGAAACAAAGGCCAGATGAAAGAAAGAAAATTCACACTTTCTCCCTCTTTAAAAATAATAATAATAATAATAATAATGAAGAAGAAGAAGGAAGAGGAGAAGGAGAAGGAGGAGGAGGAGGAGGAGGAGGAGGAGGAGGAGGAGAAGGAGAATTATTCAACATGTCTATAGTGGAGCTGTTATCCAACTCAAACTGGCTATACCTATAGTAATCCTCTTCTCTATCCTTCTAGCTGTGTAAACTCATCTCTCCCTTTCCCTAACTTTGTGTTCAATCTGTCAGCAAACCTGTTGGAACAAACACAGTGACCGTGTATCTGGTCCCTTCTCATTACCTCTACTGCTATCCTGGGGCCCACTCAAGTTCACCCCTCTGCTGGATTTCCTTAACATTGCCCAACTAGTCTCCCTCCTTCCATCCTGTCCTTCCTCTGTCTATCCTTTGCAGTGGCCATAAAGATCATCTTTTTAAAAAGATGGAAGTCAGAAAAGTCAAAACTGTCCAAATGCCTCTTCCTCACAGTTCTCTCAATGGCCTGTAAGATCCCATGCCACAGAGCTCTTATGATAGCTTGATTCTGTGTCCCCTTATACCAAATTCTGTGATGTTCCTTGAACATGCCAGGTATTCTTCCACTGCAGGACTTTGCAAAACCTATTCCTTCTGCAAGCAATGGTCTGCCTCCAGATACTCCGAAGGCCACCCCATCACCTCCTTGGCCTTTGCTCAAACGTCGCCCTTCATTAAGGCTTAAAATGGCAACCATGAAAAACAGCAACCCCTCCACCTGCAGGACTGCCCACCCCTCTTTCCCTGCTCATCTTCCCCATGGCACTTTGTTACCTTCTAACATACTGTCTGCTTTACCTATTATCATTCGTGTCTGTCTCCCACCACTAGAAGACAATCTCCATGAAAGCAAAGACTTTTTTGTTTGTTTTTTCTCTTCATAGTGCTTGAAACATATTACTCAATAAATACCTGCCAAATTTCTTAGAAAATTAGGAAGAAAATAAAGACAAAAGCAGAAATCAATAGTTTTTTCATTTCATAATTACTAAAAATATTTTTGATATGGAGATGAAAGGGCTGTTAAAGATGATCTATTCTGGTGGCTCAGCGGTTGGAGCACTTGCCTGGTATGCATGAGAACCCCAGCTCAAATCCCAGCACCATATACACAACCAAGTGTCTGAAAACAAAGGCCAGATGAAAAAATAAATAAAACTGATTCTATCTCACTCTCAACCGTTCTCACTTTAAAAAAAAAAAAAAGAAAAAAAAGATCTGTTCTGGATGTTTGGTGTACTGCTGGCCTTCCAGCTTATAAACATAGTTTATCTCCTTATTTATTTATATCTTTTAAACTTTCTTTCACAATATCTTATAGTGGCACAAATTACAGACCTTATATGTTTCATTTATCTAGTCCTGTTATTTTCTTTGTGCAATTGTAAATTTTAAATTTTTATCTTCTAACTATTGCCAATATTCTAGAAATAACAAACCCCCTTTTGAATGGTGACCCATGTTTTATAGTATTGGTAATTTTTTTCTGGTTTTTAATGTTACTCTTGAGAAGTCAGTTGTCTGTAAAATTATCAATTCTTTATTAATAACCGTCTTTGGGGTGTGTGTGTGTGTGTGCGTGCGTGCGTTTAAGAGAAAGGGACAGAGAGAGAAAGAGAATCAATTTTATAGTTTTTCCTGTGGCCTTCATTGCTCTGACACTTTGTTGTGTATGTGGTGCTAAGGTTTAAAATAGGGTCCTCATGCACGCCAGGCAAGCTTTAATGGCTGAGCCACAGCTCCAGCCCAACTCAAGCTCTTTATGGAACTATTTTTTTCCATTGTTTTCTCTTAATCCTCATTTGTGCCACCTTGTTTTTCTTGTGTGTATTTTGGGGAGTCTGAGTTCCTTGGAACTTTATCTCTGGACACTACTGGAGGCTTGGGAGTCTAAGGGGCCATCCTCCCTGGAAGACTCAACTTGCTTCTAACAGGCTTCTGGAAGCACTACCCAAAAAGAACAGCTTTAAATTCAATTTTAGAGTTAGAATTTGGGAGTTAAAGTTATGGTATAAATTTTGGTTTTGAACCCATGTGATGATGGACTTGTGGTTACGACTTGTGGTTTGCTTTTTATAATTAATGATGGCATGTTCCAACTGATGCTCCTCTCAAAGGGTATGGAATACAACATTTATGTTTCCTACCCAACAACCTGGCAAATGTAAGAAGGAATTTGAGATGATTAGCCTGGAACTCAGAATGTCCTTATAGCAGATGAACAAGAAATACTGAAAACCTAAATCTTTTGGAAACATGAAGGGCTCTTAAAATGTATTATTTTGTGTAATACCATATTATTCATTTGTATTTATTCACTTTATTTATGTGCAAAATGAATAGACTAATGTTAAGATAAATTGATTTTATGCCCTAAATTCATGCTGGCTCAATTTTGGGAGTACTTATTTTATCCTTCCATTCTATACTAGTTTTAGGTTTTGAAGTTTTTGAAGTACTAAACTCACAAAGATAAATCAATAGCAGTTTAACCAATTTCTCAAGACGAATACATTAAATATCTCAATAAGCTCTATAGAAAGCTCTTAACATTTTTCTTGTGATAATCTGGACACAGGAAATGAAAGAAAAGAGCTCGATTTTCACAGAATTAAACATGAGGTGGTGACAGCTGGAAAGAAATGATTAATGAGAAAAAAGAAGTCCCTTAAATTCCAAAAAGAATTTCACTAAAATAGTGAAAAATTGCTGAGTGTGGTGGTGAATGTCTATAATCCCAGTGGTTCAGGTGGCTGAGGCAGGAAGATCACAAGTTCAAAGTCAGCCTCATCAACTTACCAAGGCCCTAAACAACTTAGTGAAACCCTGTCTCAAAATTTAAAAAAATAATAAAAGGGCTGGGGGATGTAGCTAGGTGGTTAAGCAGCCCTAGGTTCAAATCTCTGATACACTCACCCCTTTGCAAAAAAAAAAAAAAAGGGTGAAAAACCAACGAGGAAGATTACAGTACAACTTAACAGAATATTTCCTCAAATTCATGCTTGGAGCTGCATGTGGTGGTACACTCCTGAACCCAGTGACTCAGGGAGGCTGAAGCAGGAGAATGGTAAGACCAGCCCAAGCAACTTAGTGAGACCCTATCTCAAAATAAAAAATAAAAAGGTTTGGAGATGTGGCTCAGTGGCCCCTGGGTATAATCACTGCTACAATAAAATAAAATTAAATAAAAAGAATAAAAAAAATTCATGCTTGGAGTCAATGTTTCTAATTTTACTCTTACAGTTATTCTACTATTGCCATCCAAAAGGGAAAAAGTCAAATGAGAAGAGTTACTTTACACCAATGGAGAAGATGCCTTACTATGTACGACCTTATGTTGATTTCTAGGATTATTTAAAGCAGTAAAAGAAGACTTTTCTGCAGAAGAGCATAAAAAACAGACTTTTATAAAACAAGAATCTCTCTTTCGTTACTTTCCAAAGCTTCAGTGAGATCAGTAACATCATACTGAATAAACACCCAAGGTCCTATAATGTGGTCTTCAAGACAGGGACTATAGGAAACTTGCCAAAAGTCACCCACTTCAGCTAGAATTTACAATTGTGCTCCATGCTCCGGAAGTGCAAGTGAGTACGGGCCCACAAACCCCTGGGACCAAGGACACACAATCCCACCCGCTTGAAAAGCTAATGGTGCCTAGCAGTTATTTACAATGTTCAAGAAGTCCCAAGCTAATATTTGTTCCAGAAATCCACCAAGAATGAGCTCAATGACAGAAAGCAACTAGAGTCAAAGGAATTTGAAAATGGAAAGAATAGATCCACATGACTAGCTACTTCTAGAACTTTAAGCATGAAGCAAAATTTAAGCTGGACTCGTGGATGTATAAAAATGGACAAAG
>PVKS010025275.1:0-30042 GCA_004027875.1 Aplodontia rufa
ATAACTCACCCACTCCTGACATAACTCACCCACTCCTGAGATAACTCACCCACTCCTGCCATAACTCACCCACTCCTGAGATAACTCACCCACTCCTGCCATAACTCACCCACTCCTGAGATAACTCACCTACTCCTGAGATAACTCACCCACTCCTGCCATAACTCACCCACTCCTGAGATCACTCACCCACTCCTGAGATCACTCACCCACTCCTGCCCCTTAGGGAACCTATCGCCTCTTCAGAGTCCCCTTGCTCAACACAGTTGGGAATTCAGTTTCCAACACGGGCACTTTGGGAGTATCTTCCAATTGCAGGAATAATGGAACACGCTGTGAAATGATAACAGACAATCCGCGCTCCGCGGAGTCATGCGAGTGTGGCATTCAATGTCCACTTCTCTTCTTCCTGTTTTCACTTGGTGGATATGCAGTGGCTGTAAACATGCAGGTGTTGTGAGTGACCACATGCGTCAGTCACCGTGGAAACGCCCTTGCGGAAGCAGACGGTGGCCGTGCGTACACAAATGGTCGTGGCAGTGCTCCAATGGAACTTCATTTATGGGCACTAAAAATTGAATTTCATATGATTTTCCTGCAGCAGGAGGGATTATTTTTCTTTTGATTGTGTTCCTATGTAAACATGTAAAAGTCATTCTTTAATCTTGGGCTACCAATGGGTGGTACTGGTTTGGCCCCAGGGCAGTGGTTTGATGACCCCTTTTCCGGTATCTGCATGTTGGTGGTCTGTCTCCTTCCTTCCACTCTTTGCCCGATGTGCCAGGTCCAGGGCCTTGAGACGCTCTGTCAGCACGACAGCGATGGCTCAGGCTCCCGCCGCACCACGAGCTGCTGCGGCTCGTCTGCTGCCCGTGCTCCAGCCTGCTGCCCACTGCTGGTGTGTGTGGGCGTAGCAGGGTTCCCCAAGCTGCTGTAGGGGCCCTGGAGCGGTCACCTGTACCAGGTGCTCGGGTGGGGAAGGACCGGCAGGTGCACCTGCAGCCTCCTGACCAGCGGCGCAGGTCCACTTTAGGGTAAAGCCAAGTGCTCTGTGTTGCTGCCAAAATTGTCACACTACTCCAGGAGGGACACTGCTCTCAAATCTAGGGAAAGCAGAGTCATGGCCTGAGGGCATGCGTATTTTTTTCTCAGAGAATTAGCTTTCATTTATAAAGGGCGTCCAGAAACACGTATTTAACCACTCTTCTTGGAAATAATCACAGGGGCTGGAGCTGTGATTCAGTGGTTGGAGCACTTAACTGACAAGTGCGAGAACCCGGGTTTGAACCCTAGCACCACACACACAAGTAAAATTCAGAGAAACAAAGGCCACATGAAAATCTAAATAAAATTGATTCTTCTTCTTTTCTCTCTCTCTCTTAAAAAAAAAAAAAGCTTGGAAAAGAAATAATCTGTCCTGAGTGGGAGAAAGAGGTGGCCTGTGTAGCTGGACACCGGAGCCCTGCCGCGTATGGCTGAATGGCCCTGGGAAAATCCCTTAACTTCTCTGCTTGTGGGTAAAACTGAGGGGCTTAGGTTTGTCCTTCTATAGCTCCACTAATTTGACCCCAATGCTTAGGAACCAGAGGAGAGTCTTTTAAAACATTTCCTGTGGACAACAGGTATAGACAAATGCTTATGTCCCCCACAAACTCGTATGTTGAAACCTGATCCCTAGTGTGATAATATCAGAAGATCTGATCTTTGGAAGGATCGGGATCAATGCCTTTTTAAAAAGAGGCCCCAGAGAGTTCCCTCTGTCCTTCCACCATGTGAGCCTAGGTGAAAAGAGAGCCACCCATGAGCCAGGTCTCACAGACCCCAAGCCTGCTGGTGCCTTGATCTTGGGCTTGCCAGACTCCAGGACTGTGAGACATAGGGTTCTGTGGCTTCTAAGTCACCCAGTCCACGGTATTTTGTTGGAGCAGCCCAAATGGACTAAATCCTGACCTTTCTCTTTTGTTTTTATTTAGACAATATATAAAAGTCAGTTTCTCCTCTCAATTTTGAATAATGGAAATTCCCATTCATGCCAAATAGGTCAAAGAAGGGTGCAATGAGCATCCTTCTGGATTTGACAACTGTTAGCAGTTTGACATATTTCCCTTCTTTTTCTATAGATATACTGTGTGTGTGTATCTGTGTCTGTGTGAGTGTGTATGTGTGTGTACTATGTGTGTGTCTGTGTTTGTGTGTGTCTGTATGAGTGTGTGTGTCTATATGTGTCTGTGTGTATGTGTGTGTACTATGTGTGTGTCTGGATGAGTGTGTGTGTGTTGGTATGTGTGTCTGTGTGTTTGTGTCTGTGTGAGTGCGTATGTGTGTATACTGTGTGTGTGTTGGTGTGTGTGTTTGTATGAGTGTGTGTGTCTCTGTGTGAGTGTGTATGTGTGTGTGTATACTCTGTGTGTGTGTGTGTGTGTGATGGGATGATTTGAATGTAGATTTTAACCACCGTGACATTTGTTGTGGACCACATGCTTGTGGCTGTCCTAAATTCATACACTGAAATCCTAAGCCCCACAGTGTTGGTATTTGTAGACAGGGCCATGGTGGGGTAACCAGGTCAGAAGAGAGACGTGAGAAGCTTTGCTTTCTCTCCCTCTGCTCTCACCTAGTCCTGCAAGGATACAGGGAGGCAGCTGTCTGCAGGCTGAGGTGGCCCTTGGCTAGCGTCAGATTTGCCGGTACCTCTGTCTCGGACTCTCCAACCTTCAGAACCGTGAGAAGTAAGTGCCGTTTGAAGCACTCAGTCCTATTGCAGTCTCCTGAACTGATGGGGACAGCGTTTCCCGTCTAAATTCTTCAGCATGCTTCCTCTAAGAGAGAGGACGTTCTTCCCACCATCAGAATTTCACAGTCACACTTGAAAATGCAAATTCCATGTCATCGGACATCCTGTTCGTAGTCATATTTTTCTAGTAGTCCTTAGAATGTCTTTAGGTTTTTATTTTAGAACGAGGTCAAGAAGCCTGCAGGCTAAACAGAAGCCTTCTCACATGTCTTCCAGTCCTGCCTCTTGCTCCCCAAAACAACCATCATCTTGACTTCCAACACTATTATTCACTTGGCCTGCTTCTGAGATTGGTGTGAAGCGGAATCATACAGCACAGATTCCTCCACCTGGCTTCTTCCTGTTCAGTTCATGTGGGTGACATGATTTCCCTCCCATGCCGTCAGTTGACCCAGAACGTGATGCTGGTGAGGGATCCCAGCACCTGGCACATTTGAGGCCAAATGCTGTACCACTGAGTTGCACCCCAGCTTTGCAGCCCCTTTTAATGAAATGACCTTCCTTTGCCTACTGCAGCATGAAAGACATACCGTTTATTCTATTCCGACCTTTAAAAGCCCTGACCGTCTGGAGGGATGGTAAAGTTGTAGGGCTGGGAATGTAAATGTGCTACGTGGAAGGGTCTCGAGGCCAGGAACACCTGCGCATCCTAGAATCCAGCCCTTCTCCTCCGTACTAAAGCTTAGACCTCTTCATGTGTGACGATTTCAGGGGGCCCACGAGGCTAAGCTAATTCTATAATGATGCGAAGAAGTGAAGTTTTCCATTCCTATAGTTTAGATGCAGAAGAAGGAGAATCCAATTTTAGTTTTTATTAAGTCAGCCACTAAAAGAACAAGGAAAACAAAGTAAGAAGTAAAAAATCAAGACTTCTTGTGGCTAATTTTTCTTCTTTTGGAAAATATTTTTAACAGAAATACTTACAAAAACACGCAATAGGTTTAATTAGAGCAAAATCCAGGCTTAGGTGAAAGGTCACAAAACTCATGTACTAAACCCAGCAAAGGTGTAGCAACACATATATTGCTTTGCTAAATCTGGCAAATGTGTAATCCCAAGACTTTTAAAATAAACTTTTTTTCTTTTTTCGGCCAGTCTGGATTAGAGCAAAGATAAGTGACGCCCTGATTCCTTATAAGACACAGTTAGGAGTCAGGTGCAGTGGCACACACCTGTAAATCCAGAGATTTGGGAGACTGAGGCCCGAGAATTGCAAGTTCAAAGCCAACCTCAGCAACTTAATGAGGCCCTGAGCAACTTAGCAAGACCCTGGCTCAAAAGAAAAAAATAAAAAGGCCTGGGGCTGTGGCTCAGTGGTTAAGATTCCCTAGGTTTAATCTCCAGTGCCAAAAAAAAAAAGATAGAGGCAATTAGGAAGTGCCACAATGTGGCAGATGACAGGACAGCTCGGGGAAGCCTTCCCTCCTCTCATCCTCAACTGCCACAGGGTGATTGTCATGCTGAAGAATCCCAGGTCCTATTTGGGCAGCACCTTCAGAGTTTGGAGGCAGAACCTTAACCTTGACCCTCATATAGTGAGATCTAGAGTCTCACAGCAAGTTTGAAGTGCAGACCGTTTTTCACCTAAATTTATCTCCTTTTCAGTCTCAAGAATTCTTTCTTGGGTACAGTTTTCCTGTACTGGAGTTTTGGCTCAGGTCTGCCTTACAGTGGGCCCAGAGATCCCTGAGCCCATCCTAAGTTATTTCCCCAGCACCAGATGCAAAATTAAAATAGAGACCCAGGGCCAGAACTGCCTCTGTCTGCCAAAATACTGAACAGAAACACCACCACCCAGCTGGAGGGACTGCAGCAGAGACTTAAAACAAGAAGGAGGGAGCCCACCCCATCCCCACTCAGCAGGCCCGTTTGGTCTGTGCAGAAGGCCCTGGATCGTAGACATTGACCATGGGTCATTGTAATCAAGAGTTCCAGCCTCCACTGCAATTTCAGGTGTGCTTTTCCCTAGTCTTGCAACAAAGGCCACTGGGAGCTGTTGGTTTCAGCTGGTGACACCAGCCAAGGGCCAGCAGGTGCCAGCAGAGGCCGGGATGGGAACGACTGGCCTCTCACTGTCCAGCTTGGAAGCTGCTCCTAGAGGGGCTGCACATTTTGTGACCTCATCCATAAAGTGGAGTTCCAGGAGCTGGAACTGGTTGAACGGTCTATCCCCCAGCATCTTGTGGAACTGACTGTGGTAGGAACACGTCGCCATTCGTTCATCTCACGTGATCTCGGGCATTCACACTGCCACGGTTTGTTGGTGTCTTATAACACACCCATTGCACGTTCTTTTTTTTCTTTTTTTTACAGGACTGAGGACCAAACTCGGGGCCTTGGGCGTGCTAGGCAAGCGCTCTGCCACTGAGCTGAGTCCCCAACCCCCCATAGCACGTTCTTATACTCATCTCCTCGCACACCCTTGGAGAGCTTCTCTAGGGCAGCGGTTCACCAGCGTTTTAGATCTCTGAATCCTTTCACATGCTTGCAAGTTGAGGTCACCAAACAGCTTTTGTTCATGTGGGCTAACTCTATTCCTAGTTACCACATTAGAAATGGAAGCACAGACATTTTCATATTTATATTATTTTTTTCATTTATTTTTTTCTTCCTTCTCCTCGCCTCTCCTCCTCCCCCTCCCTTCACCCAGTTAAGCTTGGAATTTTATTTTTATTTTTTTTAAGCTTGGACTTTTAGATGGGCAGCAAATATTCTAATTGTTTATTGGACATATTTACACTAAAAAATTGTTACTTAACTGAAATCAAATTTAACTGGCCACCGTGTAGTTTTTTCCAACTTCAAGTTGGAAAAAACTTCAAGTTGTATTGTTTTTCTGTTTACTCTATCAATTTTGTTTCCCAGTTTGAAATTAGTTGCAATTTTACCCACAAAATCATCAGATTGAGATGAATAGGGGATGGCTCATAAGATGTCAATCATTCTCTTAAATGTCCATAATCAGAATTTACTTGACCAAATAGGATTTTTTTTTTTTTGCACTTGAGAATAAATAACAGGCACACATGGACAGCTTTTCTCGACCGTGATAGCCAGCTTTCCTTTTTCTTTTCACTGTTGGTTAGGTTTTTAACGCAGGGTTTGTGGGCAAAGTGAAAAGTGTGTGCTATTTTTATCTTTAGGGAACTGTCCTGTGGTTCTGCAGCGGGGAGGAGGCTTTTTGAGATCATTAGTGTTCCAAATGCACCACGCGAGTGTTCAGACGTCGCCGCTGGCTCTAGCATCACAGTTTGTTATCAATAAATCTGGCTTGAGGTTACTGTCCCAAGTTCTCAGATCTTTACTCTCTACCTGCTGCATGTTTTCATTCTGAAAATTCTGACGATGGTTCTTTCTGAGTTTATTGTTGCTAAGTGTCAGAAAGTGATGTCACTTCCTTTCAGATTTCTGCCTACATTTAACAGGAAAAGTCACCGAGAGTCTGGACCTACTTCTCTAAATGTAGGAAGAAAAGTTTTCTGCTCCTTAGCTGTTTCCTCTTCTGGGACTTTTCCAACTTTCTTTCTTTCTTTCTTTCTTTCTTTCTTTCTTTCTTTCTTTTTCTTTTTCCCCTTCTTTTCTTCCTTTCTTCCTTCCTCTCTTTCTCCCTCCCTCTTTCTTTCTTCTTTTTTCTTTGTGTACCAGGGATTGAACCCAGAGGCACTTAACCACTAAGCCATCTCTTCAGACCTTTATTTATTTTCTTTTAAATTTTCGAGACAGGGTCTTCCTAAGTTGCTTAGGGCCTCACTAAGTTGCTGAAACTGGCTTTCAACTTGTGATCCTCCTGCCTCAGCCTCCAGAGTTGCTAAGGTTACGGGCGTGGGCCATTGCACCTGTTCCAACCGTCTTTTCACATCTATTGGGATACTTTCTCCTCTGGCCTCTCTCTCTTGTCTTGTCATGGTATTTTGTTATCCATTTAACGCCATTTGGGTAGAGACCTGTTCCCGTGGGGGTCCCCCCGCAAAGTCTTCCCTCCCTGCTCAGTGGCAGTGACGGGAGGGTGGGGTCCATGGGCAACTTCCGTGTCATGTAGTGACACTACCTGAAGATGTCTCAGAAGCACAGGTGCTGGATCTCCAAGACAGTAACACCAGTTTAATGGCATTCCTGGAGGATCTAAAGGCTTTTTGAAAATAGCCACATTACAGTATAACTGACAACGCTAAACCACGTGCTCTCAGTACATTTGATAGGTTTTTGACCTAAGTGTGGGTCAGTGAACATGATCCAGATGGCAAACATATCCACATCCCCCCAAATTTCCTTGTACCCCTTTCTAATGTATCCCTCTCCTGTCCCACCACCTCCAACATCCTCAGCTACCACTGATTTGGGGGTCACTATGAGTTAGTTTGCATTTTCTAAAATTTTATTCAAATGGAATCATAAAAGAAGCACTCTTTAAAAAGAAATCTACATCTCAGGAAGCCAAGGCAGGAGGGTCACAAGTTCAAAGCCAGCCTCAACAATTTAGTGAGGCCCTAAGCAACTTAGTGAGACTCTGCTTCAAAAATAAATAAATAAATAAATAAATAAATAAAAATGGGTCAGGGATGTGGCTTAGTGGTTAAGTGCCCCGGATTCAATCCCACATGCCAAGAAAACAAAAGAAGAAGAAGGAGAAGGAGAAGAAGGAAAAGAAGAAGAAAAAAATCTGGCTAACTTCACTTAGCAGTGAATACACTACTATTTCCTAACATTCGTTGATGGATAGTTGTATTGGTTAAATACAGCTGTCATGAATATCCATGAACAAGTCTATGAATGTTTTCATTTCTCTTGGGTAAATATTCTAGAGTGGAATGGCTTAACTTTTTAAGAACCTGCCAGATTTTTCTAGATTGTTTGTATATTCCCAACCAACTGTGAATGAGAATTCCATTTCCTCCACATCCTTCTTGAAGCTATTTGGTACCATATTAAAATGTCACCATTGATTTCCCTTTTGTTTTTGTTTTATGATGGCAACTAGCTCACCTTTGCAATGGAGGGTCCTTTGTTCTGGGAAGGGCCCTGAGTGACTTCTTTCAGTCCCACCTATTCCCTATGCTCCCAGCTTGTGTTTTTCTTTGACTTCACAGTGTTAGGGGTTCAACTCCTGGCCTCACACATGCTAGCCACACCCCAACCCCAACTCTGGCTCATCTTGAGATGACCAGACCTATACCCTACCAGCCATAAAAAAGCAGATATGGGCCAGGCCTCGTGGTGCACACCTGTAATGCCAGCGACTTGTGAAGCTTAGACAGCAGGATTGCAAGTTCAAAGCCAGCCTCAGCAATTTTGTGAGGCCCTGAGCAAATTAGTGAGACCCTGTCTTAAAATAAAAAGGCAAAAAGAGCTGAGGAGGTGGCTTAGAGGTTAAGCACCCTTGGGTTCAATCCCTAGTACAATCCCATAGGCCTCAGTGAGTGATGCAGGGTGCCAAAGAAGGGGTTTGCTGGTGGGCTGAGCAAAACTGAAATAATTGATATAAGTAACTTTTCCCTCCCAAGCTGTTCTGCAACAGACAACCTTTGATATGTCCTCTCTGCCTCCCTGCTAATGCACCCCCCTGCCTCTTTACATCCCCAAACAATTCCCCCTTGGCTCTAAATTCCACACTATATTGAGGATAAAACTAAACCCTTTAGTTAGCTGAGTTCCTTCTCCCTAGAACAGAGGTTCTCAGTGAGGTCCCAGGGTCAGCAGGATCCCCAGCCCTTGGGAATTTGTCAGCAATGCCCACAGACCTAATGAGTCAGAAACTTGGGGGTGGACCCAGCAATCTGTGCTTCAACACGGGGGCTTGCAATGGGTGTTTGTGTCTGAGAATGCAGTCTGGAGTTATTTATTGTCACACAAGCATGGCGGTTGAGGGTCTCATCCACTGTCCTAAATAGGCTTTTAAAATAGTTCCCCTAAGTCAAATGGGGGTCTTCAGCTATGGGGTGGCACATGGAGACTTTTGATGCTTGAAAATAAGACTTTCATCCATAACAGAACAAATGTCCATGCACTTTTTCAAGACAAAATAAATGCTTTTTGGTTGGCCAAGGACTTGGGCTTTCAGTAGTTTTAGAGATCCCTGTGTGTGCTGTCTGCATCTCCCAATCGAGCTAGGGAGGTGGGAGCCTCCTGGGAAGCAGGGATGTGGATGTGCCCCTTTCAACAACATGAGAGTTATGTCACCTGCTGGGCAGGAAGCTGCTCAGGATGGCAGCAGGAGCACGTGACCTGGTGACTGGCACTTCGGCAAGTGCCAGTGCTGAGCCTCCAGTGCAAGGAGGTGCTGGACCTTCAGGATGAGGCAGCCATCCCAGGGCCCCTGTCTGTGGGGCCTGTTCACTGTTCTTGGCCTCAAGTACCAGGGATGGGATTATCTAGGGACCAGTGGGTGAGGAATCTAGCTCCAAACACGAGTCTAGAAGACGGTTATGGGATCAAGGATGAGTCATCCTTACAGACGTCGGGGTCCCAGGGGAGGGAAGCCCACGTGACGAGTTGGCTTCCTGCTAATGGGGCAGGCGGGGGCCTGTGCTCTATAACTCAGCTGTAGAAAGGAAGTGGGACGTCATTCTGCAGGCACGGGCTGGTGAGGCCTGAGGTGTGTGTTATAATTAAAAGGTCAAAGCATTCATTTTGTTAGACCTTTTGAAATGTAAGTTTGCACTTAGTGTTATTACATTTCCTGAAGTCCTATAGCCTTCACGGCAAAGTCAGAGGAAATACCAGAAACCTGGAAGGCTCATGGGTTAGAGGACATGGGGACTTGGGGGTGGCGAGTAGCCAAGTGATCTTGGAGAACTCCAGCAGAACAGCTCACTACCTTTGCTTTCTCTTGCCTCCAGCTAGCCAGTCCCTCTAATTACCTGCCAGACAAAGCACCTGAAAAATTGTATCAGTGTGTTGCTTCTTATTTTAGAATGTGTTCAATTTTTGGGGGGGTACCACTGAGCCACATCCCCAGCCTGCTTTTATTATTATTATTATTATTGTTATTATTATTTTATTTATTTTGAGATTGGGTCTCACTAAGTTTCTTAGGGCTTCATTAAGTTGTTGAGGCTGGTCTTGAACTTTCCATCCTCCTGGCTTAGCCTCCTGTGAGTACAGGTGTGCACCACCGTGCCCAGTTCTAAATTGGTTTTTGTATCTATTTCATGTATGTTGGTGGACAATTTTTGGTAGTTTGGCTTGCTTGGATAAAGCACAGTCTCTGGGGCAAATGGTACCTGGGTTTGTGTCTCAGTCCCTCCACTTACTCTGAAAAACTTCTGAGCCTCAGCATCCATCTCAGAGAGAGAAATGAATCCCATCTACTCCAGAGAGGAGTGAGGGAGCGGGGTGACCGAGCACCACTGTGAAGAGTCTAACACAGTGTCTGAGCCAAATCTGATGCTTAGTGACTATTTCTTCACCCGCCCCTTTCCTTCCATATTCTATTCTATATGCAAACGTGTAAAAAAAATTGCACACAACGGTGCAAAGTCAAAAAAAGTCAACCTTTATTATTCCCGCCTGGGGTGCAGTTACATTTTGGTGCTCTGGTATTCATCTTGCTTTGATGCACCTGGGACGGCCTCCTCCCTGGGCTGAAGTGAGGTGTCCTTACACCAAGGGAACAGGCTGAAGAGGTATTCCCTGAACGTCCCATCCAGAAACACGTAGAGAAGCGGGGTGACGCAGCAGTGGGTGGCGGCGATGAGCTCTGTGACCTGCACGCTCACGTCCAGCTTGTAGTTGTCCTGGCAGTCATGCAGGGAGAAGCATTCTTTGAAAGCAGACAGGAAAAGCACGACGTTGTAGGGCGCCCACATCAAAAGGAAGACTGCCGTGATGGCAAACGTGAGTGCCAGAAGGTCAGACCCACTGTCCCCGAGCCTTCGCGGTTTTCTCATCTGCACGTAGCAAAACACAAACACAAGCAACGGGAAAACCAGTACCAAAATGTTCATCTTGAGAGTCAGAAAATGCTTCCAGAAAGTCTCGCTAGCCGGCAGAACGTGAGATCTGCTCAGGGAGCACTTGTGTGTCTGCAATTCCATCGGCGGTTTATAAAGCACACCTTCAGATAAAGTGACCACAACGGCCACCACCCACGCCAGGACACTTGTAATTGTACCGCCACGTACCGTCTGGAAGGCTGGGGACAAGCATCTCACGTGGAAAAACACCACGTACCTTTGCACAGTCAGGAGGGTGTTGAGAAAAGCCTCGCTGAACGCGCCCACGGCGTGGAGTCCAGACAGGACCCTGCACATGGGATCATTGATGCTCCCTCCGTGCAAGGCGGTGTGAGCCCAGAGGGGCAGAGAAAGCAAGAAGCAGAGATTAGAAATGGCCAAGTTCAGAAAATAGATATTCTCCACGAGTTTCAGTCCTTTATGTTTGACCAGGACAAGCACCACCAAGGCATTGTCCAGGACACCGATCACAAACAGGGCACAGCTGAGCTGCAGCACCTGCTGGGCCGAGAGGACCTGGGCGGTGTATCCGTCACACTGCTCCACCTCGTTATCCAGGTCACCCTCAATGAGGACGTCATATTCGTCCACTGGCGTTGTGGTGTAATTATCCATTTTCAGGCTGTCCTGTGGAGAGACAAGAGATTATTTCTATTCCTCATAGTTGTGTTATCCCAGAGGAAACCACAAACAGGATTGGCACCCACACAGCCACACTGTCCCCTGGCTGATGCTCTAGTCTAGCCAGAGTAGGTCTGCTCTACTGAAGACCAAGATTAAACACTTCTTTAAATGCGCCCACCTCCCCGGAGCACGGACAGAACTCCTCTGTCCTTTAAGTACTTAGTGGAGTGCTAGGTGCCACCGGGCATGAAAGAAGTCATGATATCATCTTCATCTAATCTCTTCTGGTTGAAACAAGGTTAGCCTACTTGAAAACAATATCTAAGAAAATACACAATCAAAGAGAAACAAATAGCGCCGCTTCGTATTAAGGAACTAGTGTAGGTCATAATTTCTATATGTTCAAAATAGTTTGCTCACCCCCGAAACGGCTTCCTGTGGCAGGCTGAGATGTTTTTCTCTCGAAGGAGGTAAGCAGATGTTTGTAAAAGTGAAACCGTGCTGAGCCCGCTTGGACAGCACTTAGATGACTTACCACTTGACCAAGTTCCTGCCGGGGAAGGCACAGCCTCTTGACCCACCATCCGGAGAGCGTGGGAATTCCTGGGGCAGCGGGAAGACTGCTTCCTTCTGAGCTGGCTGGCCCTGACCCTCAGGCGCAAGAGAAGCTGCTGTTTGTGCCCCTGGTGGCTCTGTCCTTCTGGCCACAGATCTCAGAGAGCAGTTGAAACAGAGTCCTGAGAGCTCCTCGGACCAATGGAGCCTCTCGAGAGCTTCTGAAAGGAACTGGGAAGTTGCTTTCCCCTCCCCTCTCCCCTGCACCCCGCCTTTGATTTCCCTCTGGCCTTTAGGCAGCTGTCCTCCTGCTGTCCTAGATAAGAGAACTAAGTTACTGCTGCTTTGAGTGATAGCTGGTGAGTGACGTCAGGGTGCTGAGAAGCACAGAGACCCCTCTGGCTTCTGATGATAGAGCACTCTGAATAGGCGACAGCTACCAGAGGAGGAAAATGTCACTGGTCACCAGGAGACCTGGGGCTGCTGACCCTCCAAGGCAGTGTCTTGTCAGTGCTGGGTAGTGACCACTCCCTGCTTTTATGCAGGGATTAGGAACCTGCCCGGGAAGCCTCTACCAATGGTGTGTGTTTCAGTCTTTACTGTCTCAGTGTGCTTTGGCTGAGGGTCCTGAGCGGGGATCTGGGGGAAAATGGAAGTCTCAGCATGATGTCACTTGGGAAGGAGGTTGGGGACAGAGCAGGACAGAGATGGGTGTCAGTGCCCGTGAGCGCAGGGCTGTATGGCAGGCATTGGAAGGGATTAGTGCTGGGACACTCCTGGCAGCTGACCCTGTTCTTTGGGGAAAAACCCAGAGGAGGAAAATCCCCTGTGAGGACATGAAGTTGACTTCAAGTCAGGTGAGGAGGATCAGTGTGATCTCAGACTGAGGCTGGGGGGCAGGGGGAAGGAAACTGAGAGAGTAGCCAGGTTTGGAGTGGTGGCATGGTGACCTGTAAGTGGGAAAAGGAACTTGGGTGAACTTCTCAGGTCAAGGGCTCTTGGTACCTGTGATCAACCTCACTTGGAAACCAGTCCTACCTATTGGCCAAGCATCCATGTGTCCCGTTCAGTGACATCCTTCACATCACCAGCGATGTGTCCAAGGCAGCAGTGGATCCAGAGGTGTGCCTTCAAAATGGAAGTAGATTAAGAGGAAAACAAGCAAAGAAAGAGCCCACACATGCCGGGGACCAGCCCCAGCCGAACTCGGTCCCCAAAGGAAAAGTGGAGTCGGCGCGGAGGAACGGCTGGAACCTCCGGGGCAAGTTGCAAGCAGACGCAGCTCCCTGCTTGAGCAAAATGCCGTCTGTTCTTTATTGTTGAACATTTTTATACAGGTGCACAAACAAGCCTTTTGTTATCAGCTTCATTATACAATTCTCTTTTCAGTTTCCCAGTAAACTTAAAGCATGAACCATTAGTAGTACAATTCATGTCCTCGACCTCCCCATCACATTGACCATATTGTTTAAACCCGCTTTTACAAAGGACAGAGACCAAACACTTCACCAAATTCTGTCTCCCTAAATTCCTTTAGCTGTTTCTGCAAACCATTACCTCATTAGATAAGAGAAGCCTTGAACCTCACTGCACTGCATGCGTCTAGAAGCCCTATCTTAGCATAAATGAAAAGTTTCTTATTTAGCTAGACTATGTTATAGGTATAATAACTCCTATACCCTATTAACTACTAACCTAAAACTGTTTTGTTATTGTAACCTTACCAAATATTCTATAGCTATCTTAGATCCTATAAAATGTTAGTCCTATAAAATTATCTGTGCATCCTAACCTATGGGCTAAAAAGTTAAAGCCTAACCTCTGCAAAGACAAAAAGCGTAAACATGTCTTATTTACTGCTAGGGAGTTAAAGCTCATCCTCTGTAACAACAGGAAAGGTAAACACACCTTTCTCACTCAAAGTTCACAGTACAATGTGAACACTCAGGATGGTATTGGTGAATGTTTCACGTATATTGTTTCTTTGTTCTTTAGTTCTAATTATTTTGCTTTCTATACCCAGTTTTGTTTTAGAGTCAGTATAGCTTTGTTTTCCATGATTTCTCGACAATCCACAACAGGTGTCTAAGCAATAGAATTCTCATAACAATCAGAGAGGTTCAGTTTGAGTAAAGTCACAATACATCTAATTACTAAAGCACAGCCAATTTCTAGAGGGGATGGTTTTGGCAATCTCCAGGGCTGGCTTTGCCTAGCCCATCCCCAAGTCTGGACTTTGTCAGACAGAACTTCAGTGGACACTGACTCCTCCACGCACAGATGTGTGATGGGACATGAAGCTCTGAGCACAGCCACAGCCGCAGCAGAAAGGGTTCACGCCGCGGGAACCTGGGCTGTGACAGGTTCCCAGTGAGTTACCCCCTCGCCCCTGAGTAAGTGGGGGCACTGTACCCAGGGAACTTCCTAGTGCTGGGGTGGCTGTGGATTCCAGGGCAGCAGGGCTTCCTCCTGGGGGTCTCTCTGCCTGGCTAGGTGAAGGCGGCCCAGCGATCTGTCCAGGTAGGGGAGGGAGACTCAAGTCAGATTCAAAACTTGAACAACCCCAGGCTGGAGTGGTGGCGTGGTGGTTAGGGCACTTGCCTGGCATGCACAAGTACGTGAGTTCAAACTCCAGCACCACGTACACAACTAAGTGAGCAACAGAAGCCACGTGAAAAACTAAATAAAAATTGATTCTCTCTCTCACTCACTGTCCCTCTCTATTTAGGAAAAAAAAAAGCTTGAACAACCCCATGAGTATACACATTGCTCATTAGATGGTGAAGGGAGAAATAGCAGGCAGGCGCCTCTTGCACTACATGTCCCAGAATCATGTGAAATTTGAAAGTTTTCTGAACTTCCCCTCTCCAACTTTCCGAGGAGTATGTCCTTCACTTTCAGTATTATTTTGTTTTGGCTTGATTCCCAGCATTCTGCCTATTCACATTCAGGCCATGGGATTCCTGAAGCTTCTTCTAAATTGGTTGGAAGGGGAAGCTTAGAGGTCTGAAGCTGAGGCATGAGGAAAGTCCTATTTGCCATTCAAATATCTGGAACCATATAGGGCCATTGTATTAGTCAGTTTTCTGCCATTGTGACAAAATACCTGAGATCATCAACTTAAAAAAGAGAAAAGGTTCAGAGGTTTCAGTTCATGGTCACTTGTCCCTTTTGCCTTTGGGGCTGTGATGAGGTAGCCCCTCAAGGTGGAAAACAAGGAAGCCTGTTCACCTGAGGTGGCTGGAAAGTAATAAGAAAGACAGGAAGGGGGAGGAGTCTCCATATTCCCTTGTACCAATTCCCATCTGCTAAAGATTCCATCACATCCCAGTAGAATCACAGACGGGGCACCAAGCCTTCCACACACTGCCTTTGGGGTACTCATCCAAATCATGATGGCTGTGCACACTAATGAAACCGTGGCACACAGACCCGACCCTCGAAAGTCTGGGTTCCTCTTTATCATGGCCTTCAACCCAAGTTCCACCCGAAGGAGCCATGCCTTCACACTCTGTCTCCCTCCTGCTTGTAGAGCACCTCTTTACTCCATAACGAGTTCAGTGGGGGCGGGCGGGCGCAAGCCCTGCTGCAGCTACTGGGGGTACCTCAGTGAGAAAATCAGGCCCAAGTCCCAACCTCCGTGGGCTCACACTCAACAGACAAAAGCAAAACAGTCAGTCAACTGTAGGTTGGTAGGAAAGAAATGCTGTGGGAAAGGGTGATGTGAGGAAGGGGAATAAGAAGGGCCAGGGTGGTTCAGTAGTCCAGGAAAGCCTAGGTGAGAAGGTGGGCCCGGGGTGGTCAGGTCCAATAGTGAGTATTTATGAGCTCATCCTTTCTCGCTGCCGAGCTCTTATATCAGGGGAGCTGAAGACACCCTGGGTGATGATTTTAGCAATGATTTTACAGAAGATGCAGAATTGTTCTCCATATTATATTGATCCTTTTGTTTTGTTTTTGTCCATGGGATGGTTTGCCTGTGCTGTGTGGAGACACAGTGGTGCCCGCCCTATAGTGAATTTTGCAGCCCCCACAGGCTGTGATTTGGATATAGTTGAGTGTTTCCCAAGGGTTCGTGCATGGGAAATTCGGTTCCCCAGTGTGGTGCTGTTGAGCGGAGATGGAACATTTAAGAGGTGCAAGTGAGTTGATAAGGAAGACAAGACCGGCCCCTCCTAGGTTTTTGGCTTCCTCTCTAGCCATGTGCTCTCTCCCTTTCCCACACTGGTGCTATGCCCTTGAACCTCCTACTAAACTGTGAGCTAAATAAACCTCTTTTCTTCATGAAGTACCTGGCTTTAGGTATTTTCTTATAGCAGCAGAAAACAGACAAATACACCACAACTGATGACTTCTTATTGAATTTTGTTGGCACCTAGTGGGTAGCCTAGTGAGTTTGGCTGGCCTCTCAGAAAAGCTTCCTTGACAGAGGCCTGCTGGAGACCCAGGGTGCCCACATTCCTGTGAACTTCACCGAACCTCTTCCAGCAGTTTCCTGCTTGCCAGTCCCAACCTATAAAACCTCAGCAAACTTCTTGAGCACATGGTGGCTCACAGCTGTACTCCCTCTCACAAGATCTGCAGCAACCTGGGGACAGAAGGTATCTTCCAAGCTCTTCCTTCCTGTGTGCCCTGCCTCAGCCTAGAGGTGGTGGCCGCTGCCTCCCTCTGCCATTCCTTGTCCCTTAGGGGTCTTCTTAGTCTCTTCAGTGGTTTATCCCCTGGTTATATCTAATGTGCATTGTTCACATTCCTGGTGTGGCTTCTGTCTCTTGGCTGGATGTTAATTTGGAGATACAACATTAAATTTAGTTCAGTGACAGGATTAGAGAATGCTCGGATAACTAAGGCTAGCAGGATGTGATTCTCCAAAGATCAAACTTGATTTTGAGAAACAGATATTAGATTGCTAAGGATTCTGATAATTTCATGTATTCCTTACAACAGCTTCTTCTAATATCAGTTCTCTCAGATCATCTGTCTATATCTATCCAATTTTCATTAGCAACCATTACAACATTGCAGAAAATTTGGAAAGTACAGGAAAAAAAGAATCTATGCTAGTGGTATTCCCAAATAACAGCTATTATAATTTTAAAATACCATTGCTTCCAAATTGAAAATGAGCAAAAATTACCTTTAGGAGATGATTTGCTACTGGATTGGTAGTTATTGTGTATTGGATTGAAGGAGTAAATACCCATGTGTTTTAATTTTAGGAATTCTGAGAATGTCTCATCCTGCCTCCAAATTTTCTCCCACATTCTGGCTCATGCCTAAAATTCCACCTTGGTGTTTAGCCCTCTTCCTAGCTAGGACACCTGGGAGCACAGCAAAGGGCAGATGATACTTCAAAAGTACAATGATATTGATAGTTAACCTGAAAATACAGATTTTTACGTGCACTTAGAGGGAGGAAAATTCTTAACTACCCCCTGACACAGACATTTGCAACACATGCTAAGTTTTTTTTTTTCAGTATGCTAAAAGTGGTGGGGACTTTACTCAAATTTTAAAAATAATTTCTTTCTTTCTTCTTTTTTTTTTTTTTTTCAGGGCTGAGGACCAAACTCAGGGCCTCCCGCGTGCTAGGCAAGTGCTCTGCCACTGAGCTAAATCCCTAACCCCTTAAAAATAATTTCTAAAAAACGAAGCAAGTTTCTTTCCTATGGACTTCTCAGAGTTGTCAATATGCTGATGGGTGCTACGATGCTCCCTGGGGAAGGGAGAAGGAGCAATGTTTCCCAGCCTGGTTTTTTCTTTTTTCTATACTTATTTTTAATGGATACATAACACTCGTGTAGGTTTAAGAGGTACAATATGATGTTAAATTTGTGCTGACATTATAGAAACACTCAACCAAATTAAGGAACATACCATCCACCTCATCAAACTTGAGTGAGGCGAGGGTGTTAAAAGTCTATTCTTTGAGCTATTTTGAAAAATGCAATACTTTATTATTAACTGTGGTCAGATCTGTGGACCATTACACCTTCCTGCTCTGGTCATTTTGAGCCCGTCTATCTACTTCCCTTTCCACACCCTCCCCCCACCCAGCCCCTTTTTTCTATGAGAGTGATTTTTTTTTTGTTTTTTAGTATTTGTCTTTCTGAACCTGGCTTTTTCCCCTCCACTTACCACAGTGTCCTTCAGTTCTATCCAAGTTGTGAATGACAGAATCCCCCCTTTGTCAAGGTTGTATAGTATTCCGTGTATATGTGACATTTTCCTTCTACTGATGCATACAGATTGCCTTGTGGCTATTGTGAGTAATGTAGAAATAAACAGAGGAGCGCAGAAATCTCTTTGACACACTGACTAGAAGTGGGAATTCTGGGTCATAGGGTAATTCTATTTTTAGTTTTTGAGGAAACTCCATTCTGTTTTCCAATATTGCTGTACTAATTCACTTTTTTTTAAGAGAGAGGAAGAGTGAGAGAGAAAGGGAGAATCAACCTTATTTCGTTTTTCATCTGGTTTTCGTTGCTCCGACACTTAGTCGTGTACGTGGTGCTGGGGTTTGAACCTGGGTCCTCGCACATGCCAGGCAAGCACCGTACCGCTGAGCCACCGCTCCAGCCTCATTCACATTTTATTGACAATGTACAGGCGTTCTCTTTTCTCCACATCCTTCCAACACTTGTTATCATTTGTCTTGTTAATAATAGCTAATAGGTGTGAGGGGATGTCTCTTTAGGGTTTTAACTTGCAATCGCCTGATAATTAGTGATGTTGAAGTTTTCGTATAGCTGTTGGTTACTCTGGCTGGGACTTCGAATACTTTATTGAATCAAAGTGGCAAGGGTTGAGCTCGTGTCTTGTTCCTAATCTTAGAACAAAAACTTTCACTTCTTCGCTGTTGACCGTGAACAGTGGGCTTGTCATAAGTGGCCTTCATTGTGTTCGGGGTACATTCCTTCTGTACCTATCTTGGAGAGATTTTAATATGAATGGTCGATTTTGTCAAATTCTTTTTTTCTGCATTTTTTGAGCTCATCATGTGATTTTGGGTTTTATTTTTGTTAATATGGTAAATCCCATTTATTGATTCACATGAGCTGAACCATTTTTGCTCCCCTGGGATAAAACCTGCTTTATGGTGAATGATGCTTGTAGCGTGCTGTTGAATTCAGTTTACCGAGAACTTTTGCATCTGTGTTTCTTAGGGATGTTGGCTTATGGCTTTCTCTTCTTGTAGTGTCCTTGTCTGGCCTTGAGATTAGCATAATGTTGGTCTCATAAAATGAGTTTGGAAATATTCCATCCTCTTCAGTTTTTTGGAAGAACTTCAGAAGGATTGGTATTAGTTCTTCTTTAAATGTTTGGTTAAATACAACAAGTGAGGTCATCAGGTCCTGGGATTTTCTTTATGAGAGACTTTTTGTTATTAATTCAATCTTCTTATTTGTTATTGGTTTGTTCAAAGCATCTCTTTTTCTTCTTGATTTAGTCTTGGTAGATTTCATGCTTCTAAGAATTTATCTATTTCTTTTAGTTTATATGATTTTTTTGTGTGTATAGCTGTTCATATTATTCTCTCAATTTCCTGAAATACCATTCATCCTCTTTCATTTCTAATATTGTTTGAGTCTTCCTCATGTTTTGTGTACTAGGAATTGAACTCAGGAGTGTTTGACCATTGAGCAACATCCTCTGCCCTTTTTATTTTTTTAATTTTGAGACAGGGCCTTGCTAAGCTGCTGAGGCTGGTGTCAAACATGTGATCCTCCTGCCTCGGCCTCCTGAGCTACCGGGATTAAAGGTGTGTGTCACCACACCTGCCAAGTCTTCCTTTTTTAAAAATTTTAATTTGTTAGAAAATGAGCAAAAGGTATCTTGAAAACTCATGCAAAAAAATGTAAGAATCTGGCAGAAGCTTTATCGGCCTATGAGACTTTGGATGCCAAAGAGATTCAGATTGTTCTTGAGGGGAAGAAGTTGGAAGTGAAATGATAACTCTCTTGATGTGGATGCACTGCTGATTTTACTGAAAGAATATAAGTAGCATTGTAGTGGTCTCCTTTTGCATTTTCCCTGCCTGTCAATCTTGTCCCATTTATCTAATTTTTGTCATTTTCACAGTGACATGTTACAATTAGCAACCCAAACCCATGGCAAATACATTTTTAAAAAAATAAAGAACCATCAGGATTGAAAAATAAAAGAAAGAAAAAAGAAAAAGGTGTCTAGCTAAAGATCTGTCGGTTGTGTTTATCTTTCAAAAACCCAACCCTTAGCTTTGTGGATCTTTTCTGTTGTTCTCTCTTCTGTCTATTTCTCTCTGCTCTTTGTTACTTCCTTCTGCTCAGCTTGGCCTCACCTTGTGTCTTTCTTGTTCCCTGGTGTGAGCTATCAGATTGTCTGTTTGCGATCTCTTCTGTTTTGCTGTAGGTGTTCATCGCTACACGTTGCCCTCTCCGGACTCCTTTCGCCGCATCCCAGGCTTGGTGTTGTAAGATTGAACTTCATATTTGCATGAGGCTCAGGTTTTGGTGCTCAGAGGAGGTTTTCCTCTTACCACGTAGAGATGAGACAAAAACAGACCAGCTTCCTAGCTGTTCTGCTCTGCCTCTGAGCTCCCTCCAGTCTACCTAGCTCTCTGTCCAGGGAGACTCCCCTTGCTGACAGCAGGCTCCTCCCTGTCTCCTGTTTAGTCGGGGTTGGCCCACAAGCACTTTTTAGGCAGGGGAGTGAAATCAGGAGATTTAAGCCCCAGGTTCCTTCCTGGTGGGCGCTCGGTGGGCTGATGTGTCCCTCGGCCTAAGGGCAGAAGGTTTCAGGCAGTGTCCACATCTTAGTCCAGCTTTCCTCAGTTTCCCTTCTTGCACATGCCAGGTGTCTGCTCAGATCCTGGAGGACACATCTCCCAAGTGACATCCTCAGGGATGTGGCCAGGAGCATAGCTGGTTACAATCCAGGGAGATGCAAGCCAAGCACAGGAAGCAGGTGGAAGCAATGGCTCAGTCACCCAGGGCACCTAGTTTCCCAGGGTGGGGGTCATCCTGGCTGAGCACCCGAGTGGGTGAGGTACGCCTTGCTCTTCTTCCCTTCCCTCCTAAAGTCTCCTTTTTCAGGTTCTTTAAAGACTGTTTGCCTCTCAGAGATGGGACAAGATAAGGATAAATGATAGAACTCAAAGTGGTGACATTTTATTGCTCTGGACATCTGTGATTGACTTGTGGTGTAAAAGAAAAATTGAAATCAAGAGCAGAATATTTTGGATTGGGTTCCTGGGAATCCCAGGCTCTGAGAGGGAGAGGTGTGTTTAGGGACACCTTCCGGCAGACACACCTGGAAGAGGTGGAATGAGGCAGGACCAGGCAAGGCGAGGTGTGGCCTCAAGGTGGTATATGAGCCCTCAGCCCTCAGGAGGAGTCCTGGAACTGGGGTGGCCCTCCAGGGTTGCTCTGACTTTTGGGGAGGGGCAAGGCCTCTGCAATCCCAAACCAGCCACCCCCTGGGAGGGCCCTGGCCAGGCAGGTGGCTGCTGTTGACGGTGAGGGCACAGCTTTGAGTCTCAGAAGCCCAGTTCACAGCAACGGTGCAGGAAGGCGAGGTGGGCAAGAGGGTATCTGGGTAGGGTCTCCAGCATCCTCAGTCTAGATGGACTTGATGCTCAACTACCCTGAATATCAAGAAACGGGAACTACAATTTCCAAAGTCAGTGTCACAAGACTGGAACTCACAGAGGGCTCCTGAGGACGGAAGGAGGAAGACATAGCGCCACACGGCCACGCTGCTGTTGCTTCACCTGACCGTAGGGTTGATTACTCATCCGCTGTCATCAGAGTGTAAAGAGAAGGGTCAGAGGGGAATTGGGACATTCTTCTCCCCCTGCTCCTCCATCTTTCCCTTTTTTCTCTTCTTCCTGTCCTAAGAGGCTGCTCTCCGGTTTTCACACGTCCAGGTCAGGTTGCATAGACACTGGTCCCATATTATCTATACCATAAATGGTTAAGAATTGTTTCTTTAATGAACAGAGGTTAAAAAAAAAAAGAGTAATAAAGGGTTGGAGCGGTGGCTCAGTGGTTAGAGCACTTGCCTGGCAAGCACGAGGACCCAGGTTCAAACCCCAGCACCACGTACGCAACGGAGTATTAGAGCAATGAAAGTCACGTGAAAAACTAAATAAAATTGATTCTCACTGTCTCTCTCTCTCTCACTGTCCCTCTCTTTCTTAAAAAAAAAAGAGTAATAAACACTACATAACATCCTCATTTTAAAATGTTCTCTTTAATAAAATTAAATTATAGCCCATCTTAATTGTGTGGGAAAAGGTTTGGCCCACTCTTCAGCCCGGGTGATGTCCTGGATCCTGCCTGGTCCTAGGCCTAGTCCCTGGGGAGCCCCTGAACTGTAGTTATGAAGACTCTGCTTCCTTCCTGCCAGCTCTGCCCAGGACATCCTGGAGACTCCTCCTGCGGCTGCACCACCTCTCCCTCCCCAAACCCTGCAGCTCCAGAAGACTTGATGAGAGCCAGCTCCTGTCTCTGACCCAGAGCTCATGACGGTCCTCTCCTTCTGTCTCAAAGATTCAGCCATACCTCTGGGAAGGATCTTAGAAAGGTGTTTGCATACCAGTAAACCAGGACCTTCAAACCACGGGGCTAGTCCTGTCCCCTCCAGAGAGCCCAGAACTTGGGGAGAAAAGTTGTGTCTTTCTTGGGAGACACTGCCTTGTGCTCTTTGGCCACGAGTCAACTGAGGGAGAAGCCAGGCCACGTTTAGCATGTGATCTCACCATTATGATTGCGTCACAGGGTCGAGGATGTTTTTCTGCCCTTATCTTTCTTTACTTCTCTGCAGCATTTGACGTTGCAGATACTTCCTCTTCCTCCCCAAGCACTCTTCTCTGGGCTCTGTGATGCCCCAGATGTATCTCGGCCTTGCTTAGCATGTCTCCTTGTTCTTTGGGTCTCTTTTTTGCTGCATACATGCCTCAGGATTGTGTCTGAGGCATTCTGTCCATCCTATGGGTCCACTGAGATCTCGGGTGCTAAGTTCAATGTCAGAACGCCCTGCTTCCCCTAATGCGGCCTGGGTGTCCCTCAGGATTTCTAACTCAGCCCATCATGAAAACTGAAGCCATCATCATCCTGGACCCTGAAACCAGAGCATCTCAATTCCCCGGGCCCAAGTAGACCCTCTCACCCACCCTAAGTCCAAGTCCCCACAATCATCCATCAGCTTCATTGAGTTCAAATCCGTGAACTTCTGCACTCAGAGCTCTTCTTCCTAGTAGAGGACACTGCTGTTCTAGAAGGAGCACAACCCACACTCTGCCTCTGTGGCCTCTCTTGCCTTCTTTCCATACGCTCTTCACACAGCTGGTGCTGAGGTCCAAAACTGGCATTCGCCCTCTGGCTAAGGGCCCCTCCCCACTCCACAGCTCCACGCTCCACACGTTGCACAAGACCCTCCCCATTTGTCCTTTCCCCTTCCAGTCCCGCTGCTTCCTGTCCCCTTATCACTTTCCACCCTCTGGAGGCCACTTACCATCCCCTGAGTTGGCCTCTTCCGCATGCCTCTGTGTTTTCTCCTGCACTGTTTCCATCCAAATTCCCCCGCTCGGTTCACATAGACACAGTCTTCCTTGTAATTTCTCCTGTGTAAGAGACTCCACCTCAGCCTGCAAACCTACAAACTGAGACAGACACCTAGCGCTGCCGTGCCCTAAGGACCCCAAGTCAGTGGAGGCACAGAAGACTCAAACTCACTGGTCGGTGTGCATCTTGGAGGAGGCCCGAGAGAGGGCATTTTGCCCTTGCTGGGCTCCTGGTGGCCTGAGAGAAGGCAGTGGAAGTGGTAGAGACATGCATGAGTGTTTGGAGACTACCTGACTCTCCTGTGGTCATGTGAAGATTCTAGAATTTTCCATGAGTCTGGAATTAGTTGCAGAAAATTTTTAGGGACCTGCACCAACACCCTATGAGCCCCGAAATCCCCTCTGAGGAAGCTTCAGCAATCTGAAAGCACTAGGGCAGGCCTTCCTGCCATGGTCACATGAATGTTTCAGATTGAATGGTTTTTTTAAAATTTTATTGAGGAGTTGTGCTGCTGTACAATCATAAATGCATATAAAGTAAAAATATGATATGCTCCTGATCCTGATCCAGAATCATCCCCACACCACCCACACCCCAGTCTCTTGACTCTTCTATATTTCCCCCTAATAACATATATAAATGCCTAATATGTGTATATATTATGTATATATAATATATATTGATTGTGCATTTTTAGGGCTGGAGAGGTGGCTCAGAGGTTGTGGTGCTTGCCTGGCATGTGTGAGGACACAGGTTTGAATCCCAGTGAAGTGCTGGAGCAATGAAAGCCACGTGAAAAACTAAATAAAATCGATTCTCCCCACCAAAAAAAGGGGAAAAGAAAAAAAAAAAGATTGTACATTTTCCAGAATTAAACAACTGCAAAAGTATTATTTGTGTTCTTGGGTGAGTAGAGAGTAAGCTACATAGTTGATTCCGCACCCTGAAATTCCTCTCTATCATGCCTCCTTCTCATCTCCTTCCAGCCTTTCCTCCCTCCACCTCCCCTCAACATATCTATGGTTCCTCTAGATTTGCATTGCTTCGACTGTGGTGAGTCTAGAACATGCGCTTGACTGCCTTTCACCCAAGCCTGGGTTCCAGTCTAGACAAATGAGGGAAATCACTTGACGCTTGAGTTTGGCTAATTTTGTTCAGGATGATTTCTTCCATTGCCATCCATTTACCTTCAAAGACAGTAATATCATTGTTTCTAACAGCTGAGTAGAACTCCATGTATATATGTACCAGAGCTTTTAGATCCATTCATCCAGTGAGGGGCATCAGGGCTGATTCCATAATTTAGCTATTGTAAATTGAGCTGCCTAAACATTGATTTTTTTAAAGGGGTAGGGGAAGAACTAATTTTATTTAGTTTTTCCTGTGACTTTTATGGCTACAACACTTTGTTGTGTACATGGTGCTGGGGTTTGAACTCGCATCCTTGAGCATGATAAGCAAGCGGTGTGACCGCTAAGCCACTGCTCCAGTCCCTGAACATTGATCGCTGTGCCACTGCAGTGTGCAGATTCCAGCTCTTCTGGGAAAATACCCAGAGGAGGGATAGCTGGATCATAATTTTTTGAGGATTTTCCATACTGCTTTCCAGAGTGGCTATACCAGTCTGCAGTTCCACCAATAGTGTGCTAGTGTTTCTGTTACCCCACAACCCCTCCAGTATTTGCTATTATTTACATTCTTCATCTTTGCCAGTCTGACTGGAAAATCAGTCAGACTGGTGGAATCTTAATGTAGTTTTGATTTGTATATCTCTGATTATTAGTGTTTTGGAACACTTTTTCTCATGTATTCCTTGGCTTGCACAATTTCCTCTGTTGAGAAGTTTCTGTTTAGCTCTCTGGTCCATTTATTATTGGATTGCTTGTGTTTGGGGTATTAGTTTTTTTGAGTTCTTTGTAAATTTTGGATATTAGTCCCCTGTTGGAGGAATCACAGGCCATGATTATCTCCTATTCTGTGAGTTCTCTCTTAACAGTTTTGACCAATTCTTTGGCTGAGCAAAACTTTCAATTTAATGGTGTCCTACACATTAATTCTTGACTTTAATTCTTTCTCTTTGGGAATCTTTTTGAGAAAGTCTTGTCTACTCCCAAATGCTGGAGCGTTGGTCCTAATTTTTCTTCTAGCAGTTGTATGATAGCTGGTT
The DNA here is from genome assembly GCA_004027875.1 of Aplodontia rufa. Lineage (NCBI taxonomy): Eukaryota > Metazoa > Chordata > Mammalia > Rodentia > Aplodontiidae > Aplodontia > Aplodontia rufa. The sequence goes on from PVKS010025275.1 coordinate 25,639, forward strand.
TAATTCCTAGTTCTTTGGTCCATTTCAATTGACTTTTGTGCAAGGTGAGAGATAAGGATATAATTTCAACTTCCTGCAAGTGACTATCCAGTTTGTCCAGGACCATTTGTTGAATAGGGTGTCTTTCCTCCAGGTTATATTTTGGCTTCCTTTGTCAAATATCAAATGTTTAAAGATTTGTGGATTTGTCTCAGAGTCTTCTTTTCTATCCCTTTGGTTTTCATTCCAGTTTTGATACCAGTACCATGCTGTTTTTGTTACTACCACTCTATAGTATAATTTTAGATTTGGTATTGAGAAACCACCTGTTTCATCTTTCTTGCTTAGTAATACTTTGGTGATTCTGTTTCTTGTTGTTCCAAGTGAATTTGAAGATTGCTTTTTCTATATCTGTAAAGAACGACATTGGTTTCTTGATGGGGATTGCGTTGAATCTGTTTAGTGATTTGGCAGAATGACCATTTGAATTCTATCAAATCTGCCTAACCAAGAACATGAAACATCTTGCCGTCTTCTCAGATCTTCTTCAATTTCTTTTTTCAGTGTTTGATATTTTTCATTGTAGAGGTCGTTCACTTCCCTGATTAGATTAATTCCCAAGTATTTTATTCTTTTTGAGAATGTTGTGAATGGGACAGATTTCCTGATTTTTTCTTCTTCTGCCCTATTATTGTTAGCATATAGGAAAGCTAATGATTTAGGGGGATTGATCTTGTAGCTTGCTGCTTTATTAAAACCTATTCATAAACTCAGGCAGTTTTCTGGTGTTTTGGGGGTCTTCCAGATACAGGATCATGTCATAAGCAAAAATAAATAGTTGACTTCTCTTCTTATTCTTATCCCTTTGATTGCTTTCTTTTGCCAGATTGCTGTTTAGTTTCTAGAGGACTATACTGAATAAAAGTGGTGAGAGTGGGCAGCCTTGTCTTGTTCTTGAGTTCAGTGGAAATGCTTTCAACTTTTCTCCACTTAGTATTATACTAGCTGAGGGTTTGTCCTATATGGCCTTTGCATAGGTAAGATAAGTTCCTTTGATCCCTAACTTCTCCAGAGTTTTGAGAATAAATGGGTGCTGGATTTTAATCAAATACCTTTTCTGCATCTATTGAGATGATTATATGCTTTTTTCCTTATTTGTTTAAGTAATGAATCACATTTATTGATTTGTGCATGTAGAAACAGCCTTGCATGCCTGGGATGAAGCCTACTTGATTATGGTGAATTATCTTCTTGATGTAGTTTTGAATGCAGTTTGCTAGAATTTTTTTAAGGATTTTTGCATTGATGTTCATCCGGGATATTGGTCTGTAGTTTTCTAAATTTGATGTGTCTTTGTTGAGTTTTGGTATCAGAGTTATGGTTGCCTCCTAAAAAGTGCTTGGGAAAGTTTCCTCCTTTACAATTTCTTGGAATAGCTTAATAAGGAAAGGTGTTAGCTCCTCCTCATAGGTGTGGTAAAACTCAGTGGGGAATCCATCAGGTCCTGGATTTTTCTTCTTTGGAAGGCTTTTAATTGCTATATTGATTTTGGTTCCTGTTATTGGGCTGTTAAGGCTTTCAATATATTCCTGCATCAATTTGGGGATGCTGTGTATGTCTAGAAATTTGTCCATGTCTTCCTGATTATCTAATTTAGAGAAGTATAGTTTTTCAAAATATGTTCTTATAATCTATTGGATCTCCATGGGGTCAGGGGTGATCACTCCCTTTTCATTGGTGAGTTTGTTGATTTGCTTCAGTTCTTTCCTTCTTTCATTGAGATTGGCTAAGGGTCTGTTACTTTTATTTAGTTTTTCAAAGAACCAACTCTTCGCTTTTTATTGTTTTTTTGTTTGTTTTTGTTCTCAATTTCATTGATTTCAGCTCTGATCTTGACTATTTCCTGCCATCTGCTGGGTTTGGAGTTACATTGTTCTTCCTTTTATAGGGATTTGAAGTGGAGCATAAGCTTATTTATTTGTAATCTCTCCTATTTTTTAATGTAGGCACTCAGTGGTGAATTTTCCTCTTAAGAATGCTTTCATGCTGGGCTGGAGCAGTGGCTTGGCAGTTAAGATGCTTGCCCGGCATTCACAAGTACACAGGTTCAAACCCTAGCACCCACATACACAACTTAGTGTCAGAGCAACGAAGTCCATGTGAAAAACTCAATAAAAATTTATTCTGTCTGTCTCTCTTTCTCACTGTCCTTCTTTCTTAAAAAAAAAAAAAAGAATGCTTTCATGCTGTCCCATAGGTTTTGATATGCTGAGTCTTCATTCTCATTCATTTCCAAGAATTTCCCGATTTCTGCTCTCATTTTTCTTGGATCCATTCTTCATTTAATAGGATATTGTTCAATCTCCACATATACATGTATTTGCTAGGGTCATGGTGTCATGGTCTGATAGGGTACATGGGATAATTTCTATTTTTTATATTTGCTGAAATTTCCTTTGTGAACTAGAATATGATCTATTTTGGAGGAGGATCCATGTGCTGTTGAGAAGAAGGTAAATTTTTGGAGTGGAATATCTTATTGATGTCTGTAAGTCCATTTGATGTATGTAGTTGTTTAGATTAGAGATCTCCTTATTGTTTTATTGCTTTGAAGATCTGTCTATTGGTGAAAGAGGAGTATTAAAGTCTCCCATTATTATTGTGTTGAGGTCCACAAGTGGTTTTATGTCATGGCTAATTTTTCCACATAGTTGGGGTATTGGTATTTGGAGAGTATATATTTACTATGGTTATATCTTCCTGTTGTATTGTTCTCTTTACTAGGATGTAGTGGCCTTCTTTATCTCTTCTGATTAATTTATGTTTGAAATCTATTTTGTCACATATAAGTATCACAACTCCAGTTTGCTTTCTTGGGACTGATAGATTTTTGGGGGGGCTTGGTAGATTTTTTTCCCATCTTTTCACCCTCAATCTGTGGACATCTTTGGCTGTAAGATGGGTCTCCTATATGTAGCATATTGTTGGATTTTTTTTTGATCCATTCTGCTAATCTGTGTCTTTTGATTGGTGCATTGAGACCATTCACATTGAGTGTTAGAATAGTTATGTGGTTGTGGTTCATAATCATCGTGTTTTATTCCTAAGTTCTGGGTGGTCTTGGTTTTCTTTTGGTTGTGTATAATTTTATTGAATTTCCTCTGTTTTAAGGATTGTTTGCTTGTTCTTCTGTTTGGAGTTCATCTTTGAGAATACTTTGTAATGCTGGTTTTTGGTTCATGAATGCTGCAAATTTGATCTTATCACAAAACATTCTTATTTCCCTTTTGAATTTGAAACTGAGTATTGCTGCATTTGATATTATGGGCTGCAGATTGTGGCCATTCGGAGACTGAAATAGTCCAGATTCTTCTTGCTTCTATGGTCTGGGCTGTAAAATCGGAGGTAATCCTTATTGGTGTGTCTTTAAATGTGATTTGGTGTTTCTCTCTTGCAGCTTCCAATATTCTTTCCTTGATTTCGCTGTTATATATTTTGAATATGATGTGTCTTGGTAAGCTTCTCATTTGGTTAGGCTTATTGGGTGTCCTATGAGCTTCCTGGATGAGCATGTCTGATTCTATTCTAATATGGGAATTTTTTTCTTTAACTATTTTGAGAATGTTCTTTATGTCATTCATTTGCATTACATTTGCTGCTTGTAACCCAATTACTTTCTTCTGATTTTGTCCCAGACATTTTGAAAATTCTGCTTATGTACTGTGAGGGGTTTTTTTTGTTTGTTTGTTTTATTTTGTTTTTGTCAACAGTGTGCTCAAGCTTACTCAGCCTATCCTCATTGTAGGAAGTTCTTTCTTCAAGAGCTGAGATTCTGTTTTCTATAGAAGCTAGTCTATTATTAAATTCTTCCATCACTCCTCTGATGTGATTGAAATTTTTAGCTGTTGTTTCCTTTTCCAGTATGTTTATTTTTTTTATAATAAAGTTTTTCACCTCTTGAGTTTTCTTACTTAGTTTCTTCATTAAATCTTCTCTTAGTTCCTTGCTTCTTTTAGAAATCAAATCATTGATCATTTTTTTTTCTAGGTTTTCATCCCAATTCCTGTCTGTGGGTTCCTTTTAGGGGAGTTGTGGGTTTGAGGTGAACTTTTTCTACTTTGATTCCTTATTTTTGAAGAGCTTCTTCTGATTCTTTGGATAGACATTCACTGTGGGGAAGCAAGATAGGTCTCTGGGTTCTTCTTTCTTGAAGGTCAACAAGTTGAATCAGACGCCACCCTTCTGATGACTACCTTCTTCCAGAAAGTTGCTTCTACCTGGGGGCTCATTTTGTTGCACTGTTTGGTTTTATGCTCCTGGGTGCAGATCTGGAACCTGGTGGAGGTGGAGGGCAGCCTGCTGGATTGTTGGAGCATAGTGGCAGGGGTGTTATGCTGGGTCCTGGGGTCCTAGAGGCATGGGGTG
>PVKS010025276.1:0-30052 GCA_004027875.1 Aplodontia rufa
CCAGATCATCCAGTTCTCTTACAATGAAGAAGAAACAGAATGAGGCAGACTTCCCGAGTTCTCTGCTTGAGGTCTTAAGTTTGGAGCTAAATTTCCACTCCACCCTGTAAGTTAGGGACTAAATTCAGCTGCAGGTGACCCCAGTAGCTCAAAGCTCTGTCACTCCTTCCCCACCCACACCCCACCTGATCCAAACACATGATTCTTTTATTTTATTTTTTTGCTGCTCAGTGATTTTTTATTAAGAAATTTATTTGTTGAACGAACAAGCTTCTAACAATATATATAGTTAGATATATATATACAGATATATATATAGATAGATATACAATATATATATTCTGAAAATTAGATTTACTCCCAAGAGCCCATGGTTCTTTAATGGTCCTGTTCAGTGTTTCTCCCAAATGTTCCTAGAAATGCTGTCCTCGCATTGCTAAGCGAGGAGCTCTGGTTTTGACAGGTAGCTCTATGTTAGTTAATAACTAACTGCAGTATGGTCAGAAGCCAGCTGACACACTTTCTGTTGAGTCTGGCATCCCCAGCATGGTGACATACCTGATTTGAGCACCTCAGGGGCAGAGACCATGTAAGTCTCATTTTTCTCTGTCATTTTGAATTGGGAGAAATCTTCCCTGGGTTCCCTGGAGTTATATTAGTAGAGCCCAGATAAAGGAATATAGTTGGTACCAAGCTGTGACCCTGTGGCTGTTCAGCAGTGGCCCTGGGAGTGTTGGGGGATGCTGAGGTTAGTGCCTGGAATGATATGGAGTGACTCATGACTTAGGTGGCTTGGGGACATGCAATAACTGCTATCCAGACAATAGGGTTGGTTGGGACAGAGCCTGAGGCAAGTGGAGGGAATCCATGCTCTGGAAGGAGGCTGGGGGAATGTGTGCCACCAGTGATTGTCCCCAGTTGAGACTCTATGTGGACACCCTTCAGCCCAGGGACCTCAGCCCAGGGACCTGTGGGCCTTGCAGTGGGGGTTCCCAGGACTCACTGAGCTGTGGAGAGTCCCTGGCTTTTCTCTGTTCTCTGATGAGGAGTGAGGTGAAAAAGTTTTCAGACAGACTATAAGAAAGAGTGTGTGTGTGTATGTGTGTGTGTGTGCTTGTGTGTGAACACATGTGTGCAAATGTGTGTGCACATGTGCTTGTGTGTGCACATGCATTGTGTGCACGTGTGCATGTATGTGTACACACATGTGCTTGTGTGTATGCATGTATGTGTATGCATGTGCTTGTGTGTGCATGAATGTATGTGTGTGTATGTATGTGCTTGTGCATGTGTGTATTGTGTGCATGTGCTTGTGTGTGCTGTGCATGTGTGCACATGCATGTGTGCACGCGTGTGTGCATGTATGTGTTGCACTGTGCTCACATGTGTATGCATGTGCTTGTGTGTGCACATGTATTTGTTGCGTGTGTGCTTGTGTGTGCATGTATATGTATGCATGTGATTGTGTGTGCGTGTGTGCACGTGTGCTTGTGTGTGTGTGTACGTGTGCTTGTGTGTGTGTGTATGTGTATGCATGAGCTTGTGTGTGCGTGTGCACCTGTGCTTCTGGGTTGGACATTGGCCACAATGCAGAACACATTGCCATCTCCACCCTCTTCATCTTCCGCCAGACGCCTCTCTTCCCATCAGAAGGCAGAAGGCAAGGCCATGGGAACATTATACTTAGGAAATAAGCCAGACGCAAAAAGGCAAATGTTGGTTTCTGCCCACATGAAGAATCTATAATTTTCCCACAGCTTAATTTATTTTTAATATTAAATACGGGGATGGACACCAGCTGTTTAGGAATTATGTGACCTGGTCAGCATCTTTTCCACTAGCATGATGGCCCACCTAGAAATAAGATTTAAGCAAAGGGAGAGAAACAGGCTTCAGAGGAGTGGTCAGAGTCCCTCTTCTCAAGCAGTGGCAAAGACCCCACCCTTAGAATGTTCTAGAAAGAGCACTGGACTGACAGCCAGGAGTCAGCGGCTCTACTCCCTCTCACCCTTTTGTACCTATCTGACCTTGAACCATTTCCCTTATCTGTAAACTGGCAGGGGCAGCACTGTGCCTCTGGGTTGTTGTCATTTGTGCTGTAGAACTTCAGTGAATGGAGGGCGCTGTGCAAATGAAGACCTTTATGATTCTGAGTCACTGCTCAAGGAAGACAAGTGAGGTCAGGGAAGCAGATGGAGACCATCAGGGTAAGAAATCATGAGGGAGATTGTCCCATCGATTGGACAAAGACCAGGAAGCATGCTGCAGAGCAAATGGACAGCTCACGGGGACTGCCTGGCCAGGTCAGCCACCTCTGCTTCATTCATCCCTCCCAGTTCAGAGACTCTGACAGATGGACGCAGGATTGCTTCCTAGTTCAGCCAGTGAAATGGATGCTATGAATAGTTTACAGTTTACCCCTGAGCCTGTAAATCCAAACTCCTCTGCATTGTGTTTCGCCTGGAACACATAAAATCTGGCAGAAGATGGGACATAAAACATATCGGTGTTTAGTTGATTTGTTAATTTAGCTGTCAATGGAAATCAGATGTTGAGATTCACCGTGGTGTGAAGTAGCAATTTGTGCCTCCGTCAGAAGTACCAGCCTACACTGTGATTTAGAAACCTCGCCCCAGCACCTGGGTGTTTTGGGAATGCAGTGGCCCTGAGAGGTACTGGCAGGGCAGTGGTAGATCCTAGGATGACATCCCTGCCCCACCAACATCTTCGCTTGTACCAACCTTGATTCCTTAGGATGCTCTCAGAAATGGGTCAGGGGTCTGAATGAGGTGTGAATGCCCAAAAATAAAGCAAAGACTCCATTCAAATGATACCTTCCTATATCATTTTTTTTTCCTCTGAAGATGGGTCCAATCCTCACTCTGCCTGTCCCCTGCATTAATTATAAGAAACTAATAGAATAGTGGATGTGAAACTGCTTTGAAGAGTTTTGTGAATAGAAACATAAGGTCAAATTGGTGTCCTTAGAATATAAGCATCTAAGAAGGAAGAAAGGACAGGGATTGACTGTCTCATGCTTCTTTAGAGCGACTTCCTTTTTTCTGATTATAAAAACTTACATATACTCTTCATAGAGCACATAAATTCCTGAAAGTATAAATAAAACTCTAAGTATCCCAATCCTCCAGCTTAGAGGTTAATAATGTGATATATTCCTTCTAGTTTTTCTTTCTGCATATGTGAGTGGGTTTTGTCATGGTTTTCCAACAGCCTTACAAGCAGCACATTTCTGTTTTATTTTTCGATTTTGTTTTTTGCAGTTAATTGGTTATGACCTTTTTCTCATGTTACTATAAACTCCGAAAAAGCCTATCTTTGTGTGATACAGGTGCACAGGCTTTTGTGACCACTCCGTTGTCATTGGACTTATTGGGTATATGTTTTCACTTTCACCACTCCATAATCTACAATGAGTGTCTTTGGGACTAAGTATCTGAATAACTATTTCCTCAAGGAAGTTTCCTATACATGGAACTTTGGAGTCTACAAGTCTGAATAAGTTTGTGAAGATCTTAAAAGACATTGCCAAACTCTTCTGGAAAAGTTCTTTTGGTTCACATTCTCACCAAAAGTACAGATGATCAGTGGCAACTAATGATTTGACTTACAATTTTTTGACTTTACAATGGTTCAAAAGGGAGGCACATTCAGTGAAAATCAGACTTCAAGTGCTGAATGCTAGTCTTTTCCTGGGCTGGTGATAGGTGGTGTGATTTTCTCTTGTGATGCTGGGCAGAGCTCCCAGCCAGCCATGATCACCAGGAGAAATGACAGATACTCTGCAGTGTACTGAGTGATGAGCTGAAGTGGGGTAGGGGAGGTGCATTAAATGCATTGTCAATTTGCAACATTCTCAATTCACAATGGGTTTGTCACAGTGTCACCCCATTGCAAGTCAAGGAGCATCTGTAAAAGTCTTGAACTCACTTCATCCTTCCTAGTATGGATTTTAAAACCTTTGTGAATTTGATGCAAACCAATCTTGTAAAATCAAATCCTCGGTTGATTTGTGTGCTTCAGATACAATATTCTAAGAAATGGCTGAATGAACATGCTACTTCATTGACTATACAGATGCAGGTGAAGCACTTATAGGGACCCAAAATCTCTCTTGGAGCTCAATGTCAGAAAGAACATTCATTTTTCTATGAACACTTTAAACCTTATAAACCTTGTAACTGATCTGTTTCTCTTTTCCATTGACTGCTACGGAGCACAGAAATCTAGTTTAGGCAAATTTTAGTTATTATGTAGAAATAGTATGGCATCTTTATGTTAAAATATTTCCCTTGTGTCATCCTGATTTGTTTATTCATATTATGATATGTTACATTATATGTAGTCACAGGTCCTCCGATACTTCTTTGAACAATGCAGAAATAGTTAAGCATTTTTTTCTGTTATCTTCAAAGACTTGAGCATGTCTGTTCTCATTGGAGGAAAGTAGCTTTGCCATCAGTAAAGTGGAATTTATAAAATCCAAAGGAAAAGTATTCACCGTAGTGACACTGTGGTTCTCCTGTCTCTTTGGCCAGTGGCTTTGATCTCCCTTTCCTTGCTGAGATAGCTCATAGTGACACTCACAGGTGTGGACTCCACCCTCAGACTGCGTACTGTGCTAGTTCACCACACACCAAGCCTACCTCTTCCCTTTTCCACCCTCCTCCACCCTCCACTGGCAGGAGACCCTGGGAATCTGACAAGGCTATTGCAAGGACTAAGCGTGCTTAGTCCAAAGATGTCCTGTGTCCAGCCTACCCTAGGGGATCTTCTTTGCAAAGACTACTTTTGATAGAAGACATCCCAGGCCAGCAGATCTGGCCCTATCAATGACTTGGATGATTCCTGGTCCACAAAAATGGCAGAGCCAGTCCTTGGTCCAAAGTCTGCCATAAATTAGGGTGCCACTTCTGCCAGCACATTGGCCATGCTCAGAGAAGATCCAGAAAGGCCTCTGCAACTGCTCATTCAGGGCTCAGAATGCAGAGCTGCCCACCCCAACCTGGCATCTGCCCCTGCCCCTTTGGTAGATCAAGCATGTCTCAGAGAGTCATGAAGGGGAAGCCAGAACAGAGGTCACCCCCTCTGAAGCCAGGGCCTATAATCACCCAGGGAAAGGCAGGTGTTTGCACAGGGAGAAGGGGAGCCTCATCTGCCCTCACAAGGCCAGTCAGTGGTGGCCCAGCCTGAGTCTTAGCTGCAAAAGGAACATCCTGCCCACTCTCCTCATTGGTAAGATGGAGTCCAGGTAGGAGAACCAGAGAGAAAAACAAGGACCAGCCTTTCTCTGGCTACCTTCTTAAACTCTAGTTAACCCTTACAGTTACCCTGAAAAGAGAGAGAGAGAGAGAGAGAGAGAGAAATTCTTCCCATCTTACACAAGAGGAAACTGAGGCTCAGAGATTGGACACATCCAAATCACACAGCTAGTAAGTGGCCGAGCCGGCTTGAACTCTGCCTGCTGGCTTCTTGGCCTTCACTGCTCCTTCCCTCTACTCACTGACCCTGAACAGAGGAGGCAGTGTGGCTGTGGCTAGGAAGCCTGTGACCCTTCAGGGGAAACCTACACATAATCTCCACCGTACCATTTGTCACGGAGAGAGCAAGGCCAAAGCAGTGATGTGGTTGTGGGCCCCTCCCCAGACCTAAAAGCCACTCCCAGGGAGGCTCATTCCACAGCCTGTAGTTATGCATGGGGGAACGTGGGGAGAGCTTGTCTCCTATCCACAGACCTGGGAATTCACACAGCCCTCTTTCTCGGGGCAATGCAAGCTTTGCACTGAATCTGGGTGGGTCCTTGGTGTAGAGAAGGGGAAGAAGAAGAAGGTGTCCCTCCATCTTCAGGCTGGTCTTGGCTTCACTAAGAAACCCACAACACATAATCTATTGCAGTGACTGCCAGCTGGGAGGGCCTGTGGACCTTTGCGATCAAAACCTCGAGTCCTGGCCCTGTGGGCCTTTCATCTGCTCTTAAAGCCTAGGCCCCACCTATCCTCTTGGAGTTGGTAGAGGGCAACAGAAATCCACTCATGGTGGAGGAGCCACATTCATGGGAATCAGAGCCAGCTGGAGTGGCAAGACTGTCTCTCCAACCCTCACCCTTCTGTATCCAGTGGACACATATGCACACAGGACCTTCCACTCCCAGAATCCCGCCTTCCCCAAATGCTCAAGCCACAGTCAGAAACCTCAAGGCACTCCCCAAGTGTCCCCTCACAACTCCGCCACCTGAGCCTCCCTGACAGCACAGAAGAGGCCCTGCAGGAAGAGTGGGGCAGTCCAACCCTGCCCTGGATGAGTTACCCAGGTGTCTTTGGAGAAAAAAGCCCAATACTGCCCAGCTACTGAAGCCTCCTGTCGCCTTGTACGTCTTCTTCCATCATCTTAGTCCCATCCTTAACTGTACCTTTGAAACACCTCACCAGTCCCCTCTTCTTCACAATACAGCTCTTCCCTGCCCCAGGCCTACCTGGACCCCCCACCCACACCGCCATGGCCTTCTGACCACGAGCATCTCTCCTCCCTTTAACAGCCTCGAACATGTGATTCTGGTCACATCTTCTGCTCTGGTCCTGTCACTCCTAAAATTATTTTAGATGCTCTTTGTCCCCTGCAGGTGTAAAATCCATAGCCCTCTCTGTTATATAGTTCTGGCCTTCTACGAGGACCTTTTCCACCCTGGTGGGCCTAGCATATTAAGAGCATGGGTTTCTGAGTCAGACAGACATAAAATCCTCACTCTACCAATGCTGTATCATCTTGGGGACAATTTCACAAATTCATGCATTCCAGTGTCCTTCTCAGTAAAGTAACAATGACTTCATATCTAAGTCAGATAATGCATAGAAAGCCTAAAGTCTGAATTCTTTGGGACATCTTTCAATCTTTCATGTCTTCTCAGGAATTGATTCTTGCTTGGTTTCTCAGCGTGGGCCCCTCTCCCACCGCCTCTGGCTCACACTATTCCCACTTTCCCTTCAACCCTGTCTGCTCTCCTTGTTTGGTGAGCTCCTGCCCACTCTTTGAGTACCACTCAGGGTCACATTTCCTTGGCCCTGCCCTTCCTGAGTGCTTATCATTCATCCATTCCAGCTACGCGTTCTCAGTAACGGATACTCCAGGGCTTAGTGGTCTAAAGCACCCACCATTTTATCACATCTCATGATTTCTTGGGACAACAAACTCAAGCAGGAGTCACACGGTAGTATTCTGCTGGCATCAGCTGGCATATGACATCCAATGTGGTTTTGCTTCATGTTTGCTGCCTTGGCAGGAAGGCTAGGCTCAAGCTGGGCCTGTCACCACAATGCCTGGATTGACCTCTCCAGCATGGTATCTTTGGGGTTCTCAAACTTACACAGATTCTCCAGGCTCCAAAGGCAAATGTAACCCTAAACAAGGTAGGAACTGTATAACTTCTTACAAGCTAGCCTTATGCTCGCTGGGTGCCTTCCATCATGTTCTATGAGTTCAAGCAGTTACAGGCCTGCCCAAACTCAAGGGGAGAAGGCAGAGATACCAGCCCTCAATAATCTTTCCAAGAGGATATCCAGATAGGGGCTGGAGCAATGGCTCAGTGGTTACAGTGCTGGCATGCATGAGGATGTGGGTTTGAACCCCAGCACCACATGCACAGCAAAGTGTTGGAGCAATGAAAGCCACATGAAAAACTAAATAATATTGATTCTTTCTTTCTCTCTCCCTCACTTTCCCTCGCTCTCTTGAAAAAATAAAATAAAAATAAAAGAATATTCAGATGAGATTAAAACACACACACACACACACACACACACACACACCTATGTTAGGCCTTACATAATTATTTTTTACCCATATGTTTACCCAAGCATACAGGATGGCCTCAAGATCATAAACCATGCTTTCTTTACATTTTCTATTTACTTAACAGCTGCTGTGTACCAAGTGCTTAGGTTTGCCTGTAGTTTTTCTGAACCTTGAAATGACCATGTAAGATTGTGGGAGAGATGCTGAAGCTCAAGAAAACTGAATATCTTGTTCAGGACCAAGTGGTAGAGCCAGGGTTCAAATGACTTCCACCTGTCCCCCAAACTCATCTCTTTTCTTTATCTCTGAGCACATGCTCAGTAAAGGAAAAAGACCAGTGGGAATTAAGCACATGCAATTAAAAGTTTATATCAGGTCCATTTAAAATAGACTGTCCTTGTACTACCAGGGGTTTTGTGACAAAACTGCTCTCCTCTCTGGACCCTGCTTAAATGGAGAGAGGACACATGTATGTGTACCCCTGCAACTCGGTGGCTCTGCCCAAGACCTGCAAGTGTGAATGGTCCCTGTTGACGTCCTCATAGGCCTGTCCCATCAAGTCTCATCTGTTTTCTCACCTATTGTCTCTAAATAAAACTGTAGGCTCTGTTCAGTAGCACTGCACTCTTAAGTATATAGCACCTGGCAAAAGCCCCCTGGGTGTTTGGGAAATACTCATAAAAGTGGAAATGGAGCCCTGTGTGCCTGGGGACCCGCTGAGCAGGAAACAGCCCTGTGCACAATGTTCCCCATGTTTAATAGCAAGACTGGGGGCCCAGAGGATCCTGGCTGAACTGGAAATCTCCCCAAAGACTTTCAAATTAATAATCCGTACTTATCACCATTGCCAGACACCCCTTAGCACCTTCTACCTATGCAAACCTGCTTCCCTGTCCCCTGTTGGCTGAGACCTTGAACACAGTGGGGTAAGAAGGATCTCTTAGAGCATGCTTGATCCAAACTAACAGTTCACAGATAAGCAGCAGAGAGAGGCACATGCCTGGTCTAAGGTCACATGACTATGCCAGGTTAGAACTGAGACCTCCTCACTGCCAGGCCTATGCATTCCCTCTGGTCCACTGGCTCACACACCCCATAGTCCACTGAAAGCCCAAAGAGACAGGGGACTTAAGAAGAAACACTGAAGGAAAAGCTGGAAGTTCCAGCAGGACCACAGCACAGGCTTTCTTGGTAGGCCACCCTGGTATCTTCTTGCTCTGTGATCTTCATCAGGGCTTCTTCTCCACATCAATATAAATAGTCATTTTTTTTTTTTTTTTTTTTGGTGAACACAAAATTTGTCATCTTAATCATTTCTAAGTATATATTTCAGTACTGTTCAGTGTATTCAACATTGTTTAAGCAGCCAATTTCCATAACTTTTTCCTCTTCCCAAACCAGAACTCCAAACCCATTAAACAAAGACCCCCCAACCCTGTCCCCCTCTCTCCCCGCCCTGTAATCACCATGCTGCTTTCTGTTTCTGTGACGCTGACCGCTCTGCGTACCTCATATAAATATAGAATCACCCACTCGTCTTTTTTGTGACTTGCTTATTTTGCTTAGCATAATGTCCTCAAGGTCCAACGAGGCTGTAACATGTATGAGAATTTCCTTCCTTTTTAAAGCTAAATAAAACTCAATTGTTTGGGAGCTGGAGCGGTGGCTCAGTGGTTGGAGTGCTTGCCTGGCATGCACAAGGACCTGGGTTCAAACCCAGATGTGTGTGTCTGCAATTGCAGGTGGACACACAGAAGAAATTTTATTTAAAGTCACCAGAGAAATCCTCACTGAGAAGAGGACATTTCAGTAAAGACAAGGAGGTGAGGGCAGGAGCTTCGTTTTGGTTTACTGAGATAGTATATGAATGTCAAATGCATAATATTACAAATGAATATCTTAATCAATTTCTAGCACTAGGTGGTTTAGAAAGTACTTTTCTGCAATTATCTCATTTCACCCCAACAATCTGTAATAGCAATGGGATTTTTTCCTGGCCCTTGGGGACAAATTATTAGCTCTAATATTCAGGTTCCGTCTTAGTTGCCTGTGCCTGGATCTTGTCTTAGTACCTACCTGAGATGTCACTCTTCTACAAACATTCCTATCAGCCCCTGGAAACACGTAGAGATTTCAGTCCTACTCCAGAATCCCAGCCAGCCTCATTCCCCAGCCTGTCACTCCCCTTGGGTCCTTGAAACTAGCCTGGGCCTGTCTTAAACCTGTGGTACACATTCTCTCTGGCACTCCACTGGCTTGCAATCCACAATTCTCACCTTTGTTTATTCCTGGGGCTTTTAAAATGGTCTTTCTCACCCTGGTGGTTCTAGAATATTGATTTCAAGCATGGGTTTCTGAGTCAGCTAGACATAAAAATTCTGGCTCCGTCAATACTCTTATCACCTTGCGAATGACATTACAAATCTTTGAATCTGTTCCCTTCTCAGTAAAAGGAGATAATAACAGCTACTTCATATAGTTTCTGTAAGAGCTAAATAAAATAATGTATACAAAGTCTAGTGCAGGACTTAGAACATTATAAGCACTCTGCGAATGGTGAGGGTGCAGTCATTATTACCATGGCTAAGCGGCACCCACTGGCTAGCTCATCTCTTCAGCAAGAGCAAGCCCTTCCAGCAAGACTACCATGGGGGGATCCAATGGAGGCAGGTTGGCCTCCCATCTACCTTCAAGAGAGCTGAACACACCTGGTTACCTTAACTGGAGGTATCTAGAGGCCACACCCCATGATCAGGTGGTCCTGTCTTCATTCCTCCAGCTGAAGGATGCCCAGTGGCCTTGGCTCTCCCATCCCACGCAGCCCTCTCCACTACATCACCTCAAGCACGGTTGCGGCAGCTGTCTCGGTTGTAGCTATAATTGTTTGTGATTAGTATGAATCCTCCAAGGTACAATTGGAATCGCTCGTTGTTTACTGAACAAACAAGAGAAGAAAACAACATGTTTTATGGTGAGCTGTGGTACAGAGTGGTTAAAGATCACCATTTTTCAGGGAGATTAATGGCAAAATGTACATAGAGGTCATTTATAATATTAAAAAGAAAATCATTGGTATGTCTTTTTAGCAAAAGCAATGAAGATAAATGTCAGGGAAACCTTAGGGGAAAGACCATGCAACTAGATAAAGAGGCTTTTGAGGCTACAAAGAAATAAGAAATTTTTAAATTTCTTCAGAGAGTTCAACCGTGAAAAGGAAAGCTACTCTGCCTCCCTATGGTGGCCTACAGGAGTCTGTGGCTCCAGGAAATTCATACGGAGATGACTCAATCCAAGGAACTGGACTTTTGAAACAAGCCCTCAGGGGCTCCTTCCTATCAGCCATCAGCCTTAGTTTCGTCCTAGTACCATCCTTCATATTGCCCCCTCTCACCCTCACCTCTAGGCCATCAGCCACTCCCACCAGGATCCCCTCTGAGATGTCACTCATGTCCACTCACTCCCCTTCAGCTCCAGGTCACCACCCTCACCTAAGCCACCTTCATGGCTTGCTTGATCAGTTACAGAGCAGTGTGGCAGCTGGTTTTCCCACTTGGACCGCCCTCTCCAGAGCATTCTCCCTGAATTGATGAGAATAATCTATTTAAAAACTTAACAAATTCAAATACCTTCTGTCTCCCATTTAAACTCTTTAAATACAATCCATATGGTTAACCACAGCTTGTGGGGTCCTGGCTGGTTGGGGCTCTGGCTCCCCCTTCACTCACCCCTCATGACCCTCTGGGACCCTGCTGTACCACACTGACCTTTGTTCTGTTTCTAGAATACAGTACCCTCCCCCAGCTCCTCCACAGCCTGTCACAGGGCAGGTTTCTTCAGATCCTTCAATCCCATCTCCAATATCCTCTCGGTGGAGATGGCTCATGTGACACCTCATCCAACTAGGTCACTAGTGTTTCTCTCACTTCACTACCCTCACCCCAGTTCCAGGCACGTGACAGAACCTCTGAAAACAACTGTTCAGTAAACAAAAGATTGAATTGGATGTAGGGATAAGGGAGAAGGTGGGTAGAATTTCTCCAGTGCAACCCAAAGAAATCAGAAATTACTTGCAGAATGCAAGGAAATCCCACCTCATGGCATCCTTCTCCTTGGACTCGGTGATGTCTTTTGTCCCCTTTTGACATATATTCATGAGCACTAGAACTCTCCAGAAGATAACATAAGTAAGCCCCTGCCTCAAGGAATTCAGGGTGTAATGAAGAAGCTAGAAATGCAAATATAAATGCCCAATGGAGTGAGGTAAGTGCACAGGTGGAAGGTAGCTATTTCCAGAACACTCCAAGAGGAGATGCATGGTTTCCCTCAGGGAGAAGAGCAGGCAAGTGGGAAAGTGGCATCAGATGGCACTGATTCTGGCCAGACCAGGCTTCACAAAGGGTGTGGGAAGCTGCCAGTCACGGTGTTCCGTTAAAGAGTCAAAGGGACATGGTAACACTAGCAAAGCAAGCCACCCAACTTGGATTGCATGCTGTGGAAACCAGCAGAGGATTATGGTAGGACTCGGCACTGATGGAGCTGGATTCAGAAAACTAGCTCTGACAGCGAGGTGACTCCAGAGAAAAATAATGCTGAAAAGTCATCTTGCAAATGTTATTTTTTTCATAGCTATTATTTGTGTTGGAAAAGACTTTGGGTTTGTTTCCGTCAGTGTTTTGCTGACAGCGTCTGGCCCTGTAGAGCCTCAGCTCCACCTTGTGTTGTGAGGGACATCCAAACCTCCTGTCTCTTCCCAAGATTTGGCCTGTCTAGTCCCTTGTTGATCCCTTCCCACCCAGCCTTTATGTCAATTCTCCCAAAGTCCTTGGGATAGTCTGTAAAATGAACTCAAAAAAAGAACCCACATACATACTATTTTATGTATTTGTGATTTCATGAGATCCTCACCCAAATTCTGGAAGTTAGACAGCATTCCTGGATTAGAGAAGGGAAAACCATACACTAGGGTCAGACAGATTTCACCCCTCTAACAAAGAGGGGACTAGAACCTAATGTTATTTTCTCTAAACCTTAGGGATCTCATCAACACAAACTGAACAGGGTAGGGCCTTAGGCCTGCTAGAGTCATCACAAAAATGCAGTGAAAAGAACAGAATGCTGGGCCACAGAGTGGCTCACACAGTGAGAGCATGGATCAGTGGGTGGTGCTGGAGACCTGGGATTCCTCTAAGAGGAGAGGAAGGAAAGATGCATTTCTCCAACACTGGAGGTTTGCAGATTTTGGTGTAAGTAGTTATCGACCAGAGAGCTTCTGGAACATGCTGGTTCAGGGCCACATTCCCAGATATGCTGCTTCTGTTGGGCTACTGTGGGGCCCAGGAAGAAGATGGACCACCAAGTTCCTGCATGATCCTGAGTCTGGGTCTGAGGGAACACCATCACTGCAACAGCCTCAGCCTGGTAAAAGTGGATGGTCAACAAACATGGAAATTGAGAACCGGCGGGGAAAAGACTCACTCATGGTCCCAGAGAACTAAAGGCAAGTCTGGGCCTGGACCAGCTCTCCCATGTCCCAGGAAAAGTGTTTTCTTCCCCAGCCTGCTGGTAGCCATCCATCTTTAGGCTTTTTTGTGGCTGATTGACATTTTGAGTTGGAAGCCAAGTTGCCAGCTCTTTAATGAGGTTGTCCACACTGTAATTTATGAGGCCCAAAGCCTTCTGCAGGACGGGTCTTTGCCAGGCTTAATTTACACAGTCTGCAGGCCTTCCAATACCCCCATTAACATCAGCAATGGAGTTGCTGATTTGACGACAATTTGACGACATCCTTGTCATGTCACCATCCATTTTCATGGCTCTGGGCTTATTTATCCTTGAGCACCTGATTCTCCTAGTCGTGGGAAATATTAAGTTTCCACCCAGCAGGCAGAAGCTCAGCCCAGCCACAGACTCCAGCTCTAGCCCCAGGCCTGGCCCTGTATCCTCTGAGTGCAAGACTCCCCCACTCAAGTCTCCCCTTCCCTTGCATTTAAGAGCAAGCCCCGCTTCTCACTGAAGCAGGACTCAGTACCCACCCACCCGTAATGATTGTCAGCAGGAAAGAGCAGGCCAGCAGGAAATGGCCAGAAAAATGAGACAAATGTGCCTTTTGTTTAATGCCACATAAATCACCTTAATTAAAAATTAATTAAGTGCCCTCAAAGTTGACATTCATTTAAAAAAGAAATTTGAGTTAGGAGATTTTGTAGCATCATATCTCCAAGAGACAGTTGAAGGAGGAGGCATATGTGTGGGTGTCTGTTTTTGAATGCACAATTAAAGAAAGGGAATCATTCCCAACAAGTGACCCCAAATAAGTCACCCATGGTGTAAAACAGCAACTCACATAACCTGACCTGTGCTACGCGTCGCCGATGTAAATCTGCACTAATTTCTACAGCGTCCGCAGAGAAGATGAATGCGCAAACAAATGTGACATGCTGTTCTGGGAAGGATGTTCCAGGATGCAAGTGACAGATGACTGAGACAGGAAATGCCAACCTGAGGCAAGTTTGCTGGGTGAGTGGCTTAGTAAAGATGCATAAGCAGGCAGAAGGCTTCATGGGAGTGTCACCAGCTACACCCAGCGCTAATCAAGCCAGCACTAACTATATCAAATCCACCTCGTAAACAAATAGCCATAAACAGCCATTGTCCAGAACCCTGGAATCAGGACATCAGAGATGGGAGGAATCTTGGAGATAGCATGTGAGGTCAGCATCCTCACTGGATCAGTGGTAATGGCAGGTGGAGGGAAGGACCTGCCCATGGTACTCAGCTGCAGATTTCTCCAGCCCTCCAAGGAAGTGGTACTTAACCATGCTCTCCAGAGAATCGCCACAGGAGCTTTTAAAAACACCAATGCCGGGGCTGGAGCAGTGGCTCAGTGGTTACCTACTTGCCTGGCATACATGAGGATGTGGGCACCACATGCGCAACAAAGGATCAGAGCAACAAAAGCCACATGAAAAATTAAATAAAATTCATTCTCTCTTTCTTAAGAAAACAAACAAAAAAAAAGAAAAAAGGAAAACCAGCACTAAGGGCCTCTCCTCCAGAGACACCCAGGTGGAGGCTGAACATCAACACCATTTCTCAATTCCCAGGAGACTCTCACAGGGGTCAGGCCACTGCTCCTGAAGGCCTAATCTGAATTACGCAAGGATTCTGCATGGGATCATCTAACCAGGTTCTAGGACCTTATTGTGCTTTTCTAGCTGAAAGACCTCAGGTAAAGCACCCAGTAAGTGACTGGTTACGAATTGTAGTGTCTCACTCTTTAAACAACGTACGTTGTTTAGGCTCTTAGGTCTTCTGTCTTCTGATTAATCAAGGGGGAACAATAACCATTCTGCTGGGGTTCTATGAGATTCAGGCAAAGCAAGGTTAGGAAAGCACATTGCCAGCTGTTAAAGTGCCATGCAAAGGTAAGGGATGACAACCCTTTGCCATCCCAGTGGCTTACGTTGTTAGCACCGGAGGAACTGCTGTTTCAAAGGCTAGTAAATGAGTTTCCACAGAGAAGACCCTGACTAATGGAAGAGCCCCAAGCACAAATGTCCCATGAGTGGCACGATCTCAGATCTCTTACCTTCCTGCAATTAGGGCATTTGGGTGTGTCAGTGGTTGCCAGGAATCACAGCACCCCTGAGCAGGAGGTTATCAGAAGAGGCAGCAGGAAAAAAGGTATAATGGTTTAAATATGAGGGGTCCCCCAAAAGTTCACTGTGAGACAATGCAAGAAAGTTCAGAGGTGAAATGATTTCTCGATGAGAGTCATAACCCAATTAGAGAATTAATCCACTGCTAGGGATTAACTGGGTGGTAACTGCAGACAGGTAGGGTGTGACTGGAGGAGGCTGGTCACTGAAGGTGTCCCCAACGAGCAGAGCTCTTCCTGCTTCCTGTTGCTGTGTCCTGAGCTGTTTTGCTTCACCACACCCCTCCTCCAGGATGTTCTGCCTCATCTCAGGCCCAGAGCAAAGGAGTCAGTCATCTGTTGACTGAGACTTCTGAAACCATGAGCTGAAATAAACTTTTCCAGCTCTAAAATTGTTCTTGTCAGGACTTTTGGTCATAGTGACAAGAAAGCTGGCTAAAGCATTATGGGTGCCTGCTCACATCCAAGCCCCCAGAGGGGGCTCTGGAGGTGGGCTGCAGCCACCCAGGGCCCTAGAGTACCCTACTCTATAAGCCAGAACAATTGTTTTGCAACCACAGAGAGGGTGCTGTTTAGGCAGCTCCGGCCCTTGATTTAAACCATTCACCAAGGTACTTTCCTCTTTGGAATTTATGGGCCCTATAAAAAAAAAGAACTTGAGAAGGCAGAGCAGCTGTTTTGTTGTGCCTCATTAGTTCTGAGTTTGGACTAGTGCTAGAGATCAGAGTACCAGGCATTCATCTAACTGAATCTCTTGTGAGCATGAAGCTCCCTGGATGTAGAGGGGCTCTGCCAGGGAGCTTGGAATTCTCCAACTGGGGAAGGAGATGAAGAGGAGTTGGTGGAAGTGGGGCTGAAAGAGGTGGTTTCCCTAGGCTACTGCTGTGCCTTAGCCCAGGAAGAAAGACCCTA
Source organism: Aplodontia rufa (assembly GCA_004027875.1). Classification (NCBI taxonomy): domain Eukaryota; kingdom Metazoa; phylum Chordata; class Mammalia; order Rodentia; family Aplodontiidae; genus Aplodontia; species Aplodontia rufa. The sequence goes on from PVKS010025276.1 coordinate 16,376, forward strand.
GGGATAACAGCCAGGGCACCCAGAGGGTGAAGGCAGCATAGCCCACCACTCCTGGGCCCACTCTTTGCCAAGGCTGTACCTACCATCAACATTCCTAAAGATACTCATCTCTTGGATGACCTCTGCAAACAGACATAGCCCAAAGGACAAGGAACAAACTGTCAAAAACTGAGTGCCCACCAATTCTAATCCCTCAGCAAACTAATGTGACCACTCCAGGCCTTTGTATATCATCTGTAAAGCAGGTTCAATAAATGCCTTCCAAAGTCGATAGGACCAGCTCAATTCCCTAATATTGAAGGGAGGGGGCTACATACCAGGCATTGGTTGTAGACTCAAAAGATGAAACTTGACACCTCTCCTGGAGCCACTTATGATTTGGTGAGAAAACAAGCATAGAAACAGCTGGTAATCATACGAGGCACGCTGCCAAGGCAAATGCAAGAAGCGATGCTCCCAGATGGCCAAGGGGAAGGACTGTCCAGGGAGGGGGAGAAGGGAGAATCCAGGAAACATCACAGGTGAGGGAGGAAGATCCACATCCCCTTGCCAAGAGGTGGGGAGCTGTGGGAAGGTACCCCAGGGACGGACAACCCCGAAACCATGAAGTGTGACTGTACACTGCCTACCAATTCCTCAGGGAACAAGCTCTCTAGGAATCAGAAAAGGGAAGGGGTGTGGGTGAGGAGAAGAAGGAGAATCACCGAGGAAAATCTGGAGAGGTGTAGATTACATAAAAAAAAATTAAACGCCCTTATCCAAAATACATTACGAGCAGAATGAAAATATACATGAAATACGTACAAAGAAAAGATATGTCGCACATTTCATACATACTTTCATCTCTTATTAACGATCTCATAACCCTCAGTATGAACATGTGAAGACACGGAGCATGTAGCTCAGTGGGAGAGCATTTGCCAACCGTGGGTGAGGCCCTGGATTCCACCCCAAGTACTGCAAAGAAGGAGGAGGAGGAGAAAGAGATGAAGGGAAAGAAGTTAATAAATAAATTGGCAAAAAAACAGTGGACAAGTCCCTAAAAACCAAAGTGGGGGTGGGGGGAGAAAACATTGGTAATGTGAAAAAAGTTCAGTCTCACTATCAAAGGAATGAAAATAAAACATCAGGGAGACGCCTTCAGTTAAAATAAAAACTACAGTAACACTCAGGGCTGTCCGGGATGGAGCAGGAAGGACGTGCATGCGTGAACACAGCTGGTGAAGAGTGTAAATTGGATTAACTTCTGGAAAGCAATTTGGCAATATGTATCAAGAGCCTTTAAAATGTTTATACCTTTTGATTCAGTAATTCCACCTCTGGGAATCTGTCCTATGAAAATAATCTGAAAGGCAGGCAAAGGTTTATGCTCAGAGATATTCTTCAAAGTGTTATTATAAACAGACCAATAGCCCAATCATTAAATAATGCTTAAATAAATGATGGTGCATATCACACTGTATCGTAGCCATTAAAAAGAATCCATAGAGGGGATTTTTAAGCCCTTGGAAAAGCTTGTGATATAACCTTAATTATCTCAAGGCCCATATAAACACAACATGACTATACACACTTTTAAAGCATAGGCAGAAAAAAAATAAACGAAAGATAATTCAACCAAGGTTAACAACGGTGGTGTGAAAGGTCCCAGATCTGGGCAATATTTTTGTTTCTTTTTACCCCACTTTCAAACATAGGTTTATGTTTTTAGAATAAAGAAAAAAGAGCTGTAAGACCTATTTAGGTTATGACAAATAATTGGTTGTGAAATGATCATGTGTTCATGAAGTTGTATGATGTGACTCATGGTGTGAATAAAACACAACCCAACTTCAATTCCTCCCATTCATTGAGGGAGACTTTTCAGGTTTTTTGGTTTTGCTTATGTTTTCTATGATTGGTTTGGGACTGAGAGTAATAAATACCTACTTATGTTTAATTATCACCTGTGATAAGGCAAAAAAAATGCTTTGGAAATGAAATCACCAAGCAAACGTGAACGAAAACTTTTCTTATTATCCTATCTGTTTTTAATTCCTATAATGAAATACCGAAGGCAGCCTACTTTATAGAGACAGGAGGTTTATTTAGGTCACAGTGTATTTAGCTTACAGCTAGAAGTCCAAACTGCATGGCACAGGCCCTGACAAGGACTTCTTCTGGCTGCATGCTGTCATGGAAGGAGCACATGGAGTTCTGTGTGTCAGCCTAATCTCATTTGCTTTCTTCAAAAGGCAACCATGATTGAATCATGGGAGCACCACCCTAATGATATGATCTAATAAGTTCCCAAAGTCCCCACTCCTGAACAGCAGAGTGGGAAGAAGTCTCCACCCTCTTCTAGCACTAACATATGACTTGGGTTAAGCTCCTGCATGAGCTGGGGGGACAGGGACAAACCTTAGCAATACCTTTGTCCTGAAAGAGGGGCAGAGAGGACAAGCAATATCATTGGACTTCACCATTACCTCCTATGGAGTGGAAATGATAACGCCTCCTAGTCCTGGTCCTTACAAGGCTTGGCGACTATTGTACCCTTGATTCCTGGGACATAGCCCACAGCAGCCCCAGCACAGCTCCGCGGTCAGCACCTCAGGAAAGTGCAGCTCCTCTGATCCATCGGAGGATGCTGAGCTTCTCCCAAATAGAATATTAGGAAAATGTTTCACCTGCCAGCTTCCAATAGCACACAGGTGACAAGTGGATCATGGACCCACAGAATTAAAGCTATAATTTGACATCTTGCCTTTTTAAATGAGCATATGTCTGTTTCTGCCATTTCTTGGGTGTTTTGATCCTGTGTTTTATCTGAAAGTAATCAAGGTAGGAGGAAGAGCATGTCCCTGAACTTAGAATTCCTAACCAATTTGGGAAACACCATGTCTTAGGTTGTCTTGAGGCACAGGGACAGATGGGTGGCATTTTTCTTTCCTTGTAAGGAAGAGAGGCATCCAGGTAGACAGATCAGAGAACTACAAAGAACTAATCACAAAACCAAGGTGAAGAGCTGAGATCTTGCTGTAAATCTGCACTGGACTTCAGTTGACAAGGACTCAGCTGCCGTGGTCTGTGATTTCAGCTACAGTTGGGTTTAGATGGTTTATTAATTTCCTACTGGTGCTGTAAAGAATGACCACAAAGTTAATGGCTGAAAACAACACAGATTTATTCTTTACAGTTCTAGCGCTGGGCTAAAGGCTCACTGTTGGGCAGGTAAGGCTATTCCTTCTGAGGATACTAAGAAGGATCCAAGTCCTTGCCTTTCCCTACTTCTACAGGTCCCCTGCACCACATGGCTCATGGCCCCTTCTTTCCATTACTCCAAGTTCATTCTTTTTTAAAAATTTTTTATTAAGGAGTTGTTATTCTATAATCATAAATGTGTATAAAGTAACAATATGATATGCATTTGGTCCTAAACCAAGTTACCCCCACATCACCCACACCCCAGTCTCTTGATCCTTCTATATTTTGCTCCTATAACCTATACAAATGTTTACATTGTGAATTTATTTTCCAGAATTAAATGATTGCATAATTATTATTTGGCTTCTCAGAGAGGGTCAAAAGTATACTACATTGTTGATTATCTACCTATATCCCTCCCTGTCCTCCCTCCTTCTCCCCTCCCTTCTGCCTTTCTCCTCCCCCTTCCCCTCCCCTACATATCCATCACCCCCCTAGATTATGCATTGTTATGCCTTTCCTGGATCTAATACGTGGGCTTGACCACCTTTCACCCAAGCCGGGGATTTGCTCTAGCCTCCACAAATGAGAGAAAATATTCAACCATTCAGTCTCTGAGTTTGGCTAACTTCACTCAGCATGATTTCTTTGTTTGCCATCCATTTACCTTAAAGGGCCACAATATCATTGTCTCTAATACTTGAGTAGAACTCCACTGTATGTATATATATATATATCAGAGATTTTGGATCCATTCATCCAGTGAGGGGCATCTGGGTTGGTCCCATAGTTTAGATATTGTAAATTGAGCTGCTATGAGCATTGGTTTTGCTGTGTCACTGTAATGAGCTGATTCCAAATCCTCTGGGAAAACACCCAGAAGAGGGATAGCTGGTTTGTATGGTGGATCCAACCCTAATTTTGTGAGGAGTCTCCACACTGCTTTCCAAAGCAACTTTACCAGTATGCAGTTCCATCAACAGTGTGCTAGTGTTCCTATCTCCCCACAACCCCTCTATAATCTGTTATTGTTTACATTCTTCATCTTTGCCAATCTGACCAGAGTGAGGTGAAATCTTAATGTAGTTTTGATTTGCATTTCTCTGATTACTAAACACTTTCTCATGTATGCATTGGCTTACTCAATTTCCTCTGTTGAGAAGTTTCTATTTAGCTCTCTGGCCAATTTATTGATTGGATTGTTTGTGTTTTGAGCATTAAGTTTTTTGAGTTCTTTGTAGATTTTGGATACTAGTTCCCTGTCAGATGAATCGCAGGCCATGATTATCTCCCATTCCATAGGTTCTCTCTTGATAGTTTTGACTAATTTCTTGGCTGAGCAAAAGCTTTTTAGTTTAATGGCATCCCACTCATTGATTCTTGACTTTAATTCTTTCAATTTTGGGAGTCTTATTGAGAAAGTCATTGCCTGCTCCCATAAGCTGGAGTGTTGGTCCTAGTTTTTCTTCTAGCAGTTGTATGGTAGCTGGTTTAATTTCTAGTTTCTTGATCCATTTCAATTTGATTTTTGTGCAAGGTGAGAGATAAGGATCTAATTTCAACTTTCTGCAAATGTCTGTACAGTTTGCCTAGCACAATTTGGTAAATAGGCTATCATTCTTCCATGTTATATTTTCACCCCCTTTGCCAAAGATCAGATGTTTAAAGATTTCTATTTATTTATTATTATTTATTATTTATTTAAAGAGTCTTATTTTCTATTCCATCAGTCTTAATTTCTGTTTTGAACCACTGTAATGCTGTTTTTGTTACTATTGCTCTATAGTATGGTTTTAGATCTGGTATTACAAAACCACCTGTTTTATCATTCTTGCTTAGTAATGTTTTGGCTACTCTGGGTTCCTTGTTGTTCCAAATGAATCTGAGAATTGCTTTTTCTATATCTGTAAAGAATGACATTGGTATCTTGATGGGGATTGCATTGACTCTGTAGAGCACTTTTGGCAGAGTGGCCATTTTAATTATATTAATTCTGCCTCACCAAGAGCATGGAGCACCTTGCCATCTTCTCAGATCTTCTTCAGTTTTTTCTTCAATATTAGATAATTTTCATGGTATTTACTTCTCTTGTTAGATTAAATCCCAAGTATTTTGAATGGGACCAATTTCCTAATTTCTTCTTCTGCTCTAATATTGGTGGCATATAGGAAAGCTATTGATTTATGGGTATTGATATTATAGCCTGCCACGTTACTAAATCTGTTTATAAGCTCAAGCAGTTTTCTGGTGGAGGTTTTTGAATCTTCCAGATATAGAATCATGTCATCAGCAAAAAGGTATAGTTTGGCTTTTTCTCTCTTCCTATTCTTATCCCTTTGACTTCCTTCTCTTGCCTGAGTGCTCCAGCTAGGGTCTCATAAACTATATGGAATAGAAGTGGTGAGAGCAGACAGCCTTGTCTTATTCCCAAGTTTAGTGGAAATGCTTTCAGGTTTTCTCCATTTAGTAGTATACTAGCTGAGGGTTTGTCATATATGGCTTTTAAGTTTCTTTTAAGATAATTTCCTGTGATCCCTACCTTCTCTAGAGTTTTGAGCATGAATAGGTACTAGATTTTATCAGAGGCCTTTTCTGCATCTATTGAGATGATCATATGGTTTTTGTCCTTAATTATATTTAAATGATGAATCACATTTATTTTGAACTAGGCTTGCATCCTTGGAATGAAGCCCACTTATCATAATGAATTATCTTCTTGATGTATTTTTGAATGTGATTTGCTAGAACCTTGTTAAGAATTTTTACATAGATGTTCATCTGGAATATTGGCCTGTAGTTTTCTTTTTTTGATATGTCTTTGTTGGGTATTGGTATCAGAGTTATGGTTGCCTCATAAAAAGTGTTTGGGAGAGTTCCTTCCTTTTCAGTTTCTTAGAATAGCTTAATAAGGAGAGGTGTTAGCTTCTCCTCATAAGTGTGGTAAAACTCAGTGGGGTGCCCATCAGGTCCTGGGCTTTTCTTCTTTGGAAGTCTTTTAATTAATATAAGAATTTCAGTGCCTGTTTTGGGGCTGTTTAGGATTTCAATATCATCTGGCATCAATTTGGAGATGTTGTATGTGTCTAGAAATTTGTCCATGTCTCCAGGTTACCTAATTTATAGGAGTATAGTTTTTCAAAATATGTTCTGATAATCTGTTGGATTTCCATGGGGTCAGTGGTGATCACTCCCTTTTCATTGATGATTTTGTTTATTTGCTTCAATTCCTTCCTTCTTTTAGTGAAATTGCCTACAAGTCTATCAATTTTATTTATTTTTTCAATAACCAACTCTGTTTCATCAATTTTTTATTGTTTTTTTGTTGTCAATTTCATTGATTTCAGCACTGACCTTGATTATTTCCTGTCTTCTGCTGGCTTTGGGATTAGATTGTTCTTCCTTTTATATGGATTTGAGGTGAAGCATAAGCTTATTTATTCAAACTCACTACTGATTTTTAATGTAGGCATTCAGTGCTATAAATTTCCCCATTAGGAATGCTTTCATGCTGTTCCAGAGGTTTTGATGTGTTGTGTCTTCATTCTTATTCACTTCCAAAAATTTCTTGATTTCTGCTCTCATGTCTTCTTGGATTCATTCCTTCATTTAATAAGGTGTTATTCAATCTCCACATGTATGTGTGTTTTCTGTTATAATTTTTTCTGTTAATTGCTAGTCATGGCATCATTGTCTGATAGGATATATGGAATAATATCTACTTTTCTATATTTTCTGAGATTTTTTTTGTGAACTAGAATATGATCTATTTTGGAGAAGAACCCATGTGCTGCTTAAAAGAAAGTATATTCAGCTGATTTGGGGTGGAATGTTCTGTAGATATTTGTTAAGTCCATTTGATTTATGGAGTTGTTTAGGCTGGAGATCTCTGTATTTATCTTTTTTAATTTGATGATCTGTCCAGTATTGAAATAGGAGCTTTAAAGTCTCCCAGTATTGTTGTGTTAAGGTCCACAACTGGTTTTATGTCATGGAGTAATTTACTCACATAGCTGGGAGCAATGGTGTTTGAAGAGTGTATATTTACTGTGGTTTTATTTTCCTGTTGCATTGTTCCCTTGACTAGGATGTAGTGGCCTTCTTTATCTCTTCTAATTAGTTTGTTTGAAGTCTACTTTGTCAGATAAAAGTATTGTAACACCAGCTTGCTTTCTTGGGCGGTATACCTGGTTAGATTTTTCTCCATACTTTCACTCTCAATCTATAGATATCATTGGCTGTAAGGTGGGTCTCCTGTAAGCAGCTTATTATTGGTTTTTTGGTTTTTAGTCCAATCTGCTAAGTGTGTCTTTTGATTGGTGCATTAAGACTTTTCACATTCAGTGTTAGAATAGTTATGTGATTGTGGTTCATAGTCATTGTGTTTTATTAGTAAGTTCTGTGCTTTCTTGGTTATCTTTAGGTAGTGTGCACTTTTATTGAATTTTCTCTGTGCATTTTGAAGGTTGTTTGCTTGTTCTTCTATCTGATATTTATCCTTGAGGATTCTTTGTAATGTTGGTTTTCTGTTCATGAATGCTACAAGTTTTATCTTATCACAAAATATTCTTATTTCCCCATCATATTTGAAGCTAAGTGTTGCTGTGTATATCATTCTTGGCTGCATGTTGTGGTCTTTCAGACATTGAAAGATCTCCTTGCAATATCTTCTTGTCTCTAGAGTCTGACCTGAATAGTCATAGAGGATCCTTAATGATTTGTCTCTGAATGTGATTTGGCATTTCTTTCTTGCAGCTTTTAATATTCTTTCCTTGATTTCCCTGTTATACATTTTGAATATGATGTGTCTCAGTAAGCCTATTGGGTGTTCTACATGTATCCTGGATGAGCATATCTGACTCTATTATGAGAAAGTTTTTCTTTAAGTATTTCATTGAGAATGTTCTTTATGCCATTTGTTTGCACTTTAGTTTCTTCCTGTATCCCAATTACTCTAAACTATTTCTTTTGATTTCCTCCCAGACATTTTGAAAATTCTGCTTGTTTTCTATGAGTTTTGTTCTTTTTTGTCATCCATGAACTCAAGCTTTCTCAACCTATCCTTGTAGGAAGTTCTTTGTTCAAGAGCTGAGGTCCTGTTTTCTATAGAAATTAGCCTATTATTAAATTCTTCCCTCATTCCTCCGATGTGATTGACTGCAGATTTTAGCTCCTTTACTTCTTGTTTCAATATGTCTATTTCTTTGATAATAGAGTTTTTTATCTCTTGATTTTTCTTACTTATTCCCTTCATTATATCTTCTTTCAGTTCATCATTCCTTTTAGTAATCAGATCATTGATAATTTTTTCTAGGTTTTCATCCTGCTCCCTATCTTTGGGCTCATTGGTAGGGGAGTTGTTGGCTTGAGGAAAACCTTGTGTAGTTTGATTCTTCATCTTTGAAAGTCTTCTTCTGGGTCTTTGAATTGAGTTTCCTTGTGTGGAAGCAGGCATGTCTCTGGGTGCTTCTTCCTTGCAGATCAAAGGGTCGAGTCAGACACCACCTCTCTGATGACCACCTTCTTCCAGAAAGCTGTTTCTGCTTGGAGTCTTTTTTGCTTCACCCTTTGGATCTAGGATTCAAGACCCAGATGTGGAACCTGGTAGGGTTGTGGGACAGTCTGCTGAGTTGTTGAAACTAAATGGTGGGGGTGCTTAGCTGGGTCCTGGTGTCCCAGAGATGTGCAGCAGACTGAGATGGGCCTGACTTCATGCTGTGCTGAGGCCTGGGATTGTTGGTGATGGGGACAGGTCCAATATAACTGGACCTGGTGGGTATGTGCAACAGCTGGGTGGGATCTAGATACAGGGTCCTCAGTGTCCTGTGTGCCTGCCAGGGCCAGGCCCAGAGTCTTGAGTCTGCATGGCAGTGGGTCAGGGTCCAGGTGCAGGGCCTCAAAGGTACCCTATGCGTCTTCTGGGGCTGAAGTCGAGGCCCTAGCCTGGGTGGATGTGGTCTGGTCACCAGATCCTTGGGGTGTCCTGTGCGCCTGCCTAGTGCCAGGACCAGGGGCCTGGGCCTGGATTGGTGGGTTATAGGCACCCAAGTCCATTCTTCTGAAATCACATCTTCCGCTTCTTTGTTTGACTCTCTTGCCTCCTTCTGATAAGGACCCTTGTGATTCCCCTGGGCCCACCTGGATAATCTAGGAGAATCTCTCCACCTAAACAGCCTTAATCACAACAACAAAGTCCCTTTTACCATAACAATTGTATTCATATTAGGTCATTGGAATGCAGATACAGCTCTTTGGGGTCCATTAGTCAGTTGACCCAAGAGAAATGTCTTCTACACAGACCCAACTAGAACTGAGGAAGGCCATAGGCTCAGAAAACTTGATGGAAAAGATGGAAATTTGTCCATGAATTCCAGAGCCAGGTTGAATGAAGCCAAAGACAAATGAGCATAGAAAAGAATGTGTGAAGGTTGTCACAGATAGAGCCTGAGGATTGGCCCCAGATGGCTAGCAGGTTATGGAGTGTACCATCACATGACTGTCATGTGACCCTGCAGCTCAGGTTTCCTACACAGGGGCAAATGGCGATAAGACAGCAAAAGTGATTTGGACCCGATCATGGGGGCCATTGAAAAACAGTTTAAAGGACTCAGATGTGAATCTCTGGAAAGGCAGGGAGGCCTGTTTTTCCATGCCCAGGAGTTACAGAGAATTCCCAGCCAGGCTAGAAGCCAGGCTGACAGTATCAGGTGGCCATTGGTGTCATTTAACAAACTGAACCATATCTAGACAAGCTTGCAAAAGAGGGCACAAGGTCACCTCCAGCAACTCCTTTCCATGAGATGAAGGTAGCAGCTCTGCACTCTGACAGCCTGGTTTTGAATCTGGTATACTAGCTGTGGGACCTTAGACAAGTTGCTAAACCTCTCTAACCTCAATTTTTTCCACTAAGAAAAAGAGCATTGTGAAGATATACTTAGCATATCACAGAGCTTGATATGCTAAGGTAGATTTCTAGAGGATTTCTAGAGGTAATCAGGCTGGACTTGATATTAATTCCTGGTTCAGGATTAGTGCAGTGAACCAAAAAATCATAGAATTTTCGGTATTAAAGATCATCTACGCTGTTTGAGTCCCGCTGGAAGGTGCTCAGGACACCACCAGTAGGACTCCCATCCAGAGCAGCCCCGCTCAGGACCAACCAGGGAAGGTTCCCTGCATGGAGCAGACCCACCTATCTGATGCCCCACATTCCTGTTGGGCCTGTTTGAGACCCACCAGAAGACACTCAGGACATAACTGGTAGGATCCCCATATGGAAGAGGCCTTCCCAGGACCAACCAGGAATGGTTCCCCACCTAGAGTAGCAACACCTACCTGATGCCCCACGTTCTGGTAGGTTCAGATTTGAAACCTTGAGCCTGGAACCAAAAGGTAGAGCAACATGAGGACCCAGGAAGAAACAGCATCTAGAAGAAGATGATCATCAAAGAGTTGGTGGCTGAGCTGACCCTTTGATTTGCAATGAAAAACCACCTGGAGAACTGCCTACCTTCCCCTCAGGAAATCTCAATTCAGAGATCCACAAGAAGCTCTTCAAAATGAAGAATCAAACAAGGAGCGGTTCCCCTCAAATCCAAAACTGCCCCAAAAAGGATGCCACAGATAGGGGTTAAGATGAAAACCTTGAAAATATTATTAATGATCTGATTACTAAAAGGATCAGTAAACTAAAAGAAGATATAATGAAGGGACTAAGTGAGAAGACTGAAGAGATGAAAAATTCGATTATCAAAGAAATAGACATACTCAAAAAGGAAGTAACAGAGCTAAAATCTGCAGTCAATGACATGAGAGGAACCATGGAAGAATTTAATAATAGACTAACTTCTATAGAAAACAGAACCTCAGCTCTTGAAGAAAGAACTTCTGACAATGAGGACAAACCGAGCAAGCTTGAGCACACAGATGACAAAAAGGGAAAAAATCTCACAGAACACGAACAGAATTTTAAAAATGTCTGGGATGAAATGAGAAGAAACAATCTAATAGTAATTGGGATACAGGAAGAAACTGAAACACAAACAAACGGGATAAGGAATATTCTTAAGGAAATTGCAGAAGAAAATTTTGCCCATATAAAAATAGAGTCAGATATGCTCATCCAGGAAGCTTATAAGACACCCAATAGGCCTAATCAAATGAGAAGCTCAACAAGACACATCATATTAAAAATGTACAACAGGGAAATCAAGGAAAGAATGTCGAAAGCACCAAGGGAGAAACGCCAAATCACATTCAGAGGCAAACCAATAAGAATCATATCTGACTTTTTAGTTCAGACTCTGGAAGTGAGAAGGTCATGGAAAGAGATCTTTTAATGTCCAAATGAACACAACATGTAGTCAAGAATACTATACCCAGCAAAACTAAGCTTCAAATTTGAGGGGGAAATAAGAACTTTTCATGATAAGAACAAACTTGCAGCATTATACAGAAAGCCAGCATTATAAACGTAAACTCCAGATAGAAGAACAAGCTAATATTCCTCAAAACTCACAAACAGAAGAAATTCAATAAAGGTACATGCTATCAATAGACAACTAAGACAGCACATAATTTACTAGTAAAACACAATGAATATGAACCACAACCACATAACAATTCTAACACTGAATGTGAATGGACTCAATGCACCAATCAAAAGACATAGACTATAAGATTGGATCAAAAAACAAAATCCAACAATATGCTGCTTACAGGACACCCACCTTACAGCCAGTGACACCCACAGATTAAGGGTAAAAGGATGGGAAAAAATCTACCACGCATACAGCCCAAGAAAGCAACCTGGAGTTGCAATACTTATATCCAACAAAGTGGATTTCAAACATAAATTAATCAAAAGAGATAAAGAATCCTTTATCTCTACATCCTAATAGTGGAACAATACAACAGGAATAAATAACCATAGTAAATATATGTTCTCCAAACACCAATGCTCCCAACTATGTGGAAAAATTACTCCAAGACATAAAACCACTTGTAGACCTCAACACAATAGTACTGGGAGACTTTAACACTCCTTTATCACCAATAGACAGATCGTTAAAGCACAAAAACAATAAAGAGATCTCCAGTCTAAACAACACCATAAATCAAACAGACTTAACAGACATCTACAGAAAATTCCACCCCAAATTGGCAGAGTATACCTTCTTCTCAGCAGCACATGGCTCCGTCTCCAAAATAGATCATATTCTAGGGCTGGAGCGGTGACTCAGCGGTTTCAGCGCTTGCCCAGCAAGCATGAGGACCCGGGTTCAAGCCCCAGCACCACGTACACAAAATAGATCATATTCTAGTTCACAAAGGAAATCTCAGCAAATATAAAAAGTAGATATTATTCCATGTATTCTATCAGGCCATGATGCCATGACCCTAATAATTAATAGCAAAAAACGTATCAGAAAAACTCACATATATATGGAGATCAAATAACACCCTATTAAGTGAAGAATAGATACAAGAAGACATGAGAGAAGAAATCCAAAAATTCTTGGGAGAGAATGAAGACACAACATATCAAAACCTCTGGGACAGCATGAAAGCATTCTTAAGGGTAAAATAAATTTCACTGAGTGTCCACATTAAGAGTCAGGAGAGATCCCTAACAAGCTTATGCTCCAACTCAAATCTCTACAAAAGGAAGAAAAGTCTAATCCCAAAGCCAGCAGAAGACAGGAAATAATTAAGATCAAAGATGAAATCGAGAACAAAAAAACAATAAAAAGAATTGACAAAATGAAGAGCTGGTTCTTTGAAAAAATAAATAAAATTGACAGACTCCTAGCTAATCTAACTAAAAGGAGGAGAGAATCAAAGCAAATCAACAAAATCACCAACGAAAAGGGGGTGAATACCACAGAGCCCCTTGAAATCCAACAGATTATTAGAACATATTTTGAAAAACTATACTCCTATAAATCAGATAATCTGGATGACATGGACACATTTCTAGACACATATAACATCCCCAAATTAACACAGGATGACATTGAAATCCTAAACAGCCCATTAACAGGCATCAAAATCCATACAGCAATTAAAAGTCTTCCAAAGAAGAAAAGCCCAGGACCTGATGGATTCTCTGCAGAGTTTTACCACACCTTTGAATAAGAGCTAACACCTCTCCTTATTAAGCTATTCCAATAAATTGAAAAAGAGGGAACTCTCCCAAACACTTTTTATGAAGCAACCATAACTCTGGTACCAAAACCCAACAAAGACACATAGGAAAAAAAAAGCCATAGACCAATATCCCTCATGAATATCAATGCAAAAATCACATTCAAGGGGCTGGAGCGGTGGCTCAGCGGTTTCATCGCTTGCCTGGCAAGCACGAGGACCCGGGTTCAAACCCCAGTACCACATACACAACTAAGTGTTGGAGCAACTAAGGCCATGTGAAAACTAAATAAAGTTGTTTCTCTCTTTCTGTCTCTCTCACTGTCCCTCTCTCTTAAAAAAAAAAAA
>PVKS010025277.1:7039-30154 GCA_004027875.1 Aplodontia rufa
GGGGAAGCTGTCCAACCAGGGGAAGCAGGAGAGGAAGGAGACATTATCTGGGTGAGAAGGGGTAGGATGGGGTAAGTTTGAAGAGAGCCAAGGAGGTGGAATGAAATGGTGGGGAAGGGGGAGGAGAGGCGCCCAGGGCAAAACGGGCCACAGCACATGCACCCATCTGAGGCTGGGGACTGGTTTAAGTCTCAGCCATCCTGGGGGTCTCTTTCCTGCCCCCACCCTATTCCTGTGCTCTAGCCCTCCACCCAGGAGCGACCCCCAGATCGTAGAAGTGACAGTCGCCAGTGACCACAGTGTCCCTGGTGAGCTTCACATCGTGCATCCTCGGTGGAGAGGCTGGCAGAGCTTCACAGCATTCTCTGAGATGAGGGTGACACCTTATTTTCAGAGGAGCCAGGATCAGGAAGAGGCTGCAGGGGTCAGGCTAGAGGAAAGGCAGATAGCGAGTCTATTTTTAAACCCAAGTGGGCCCTGGTGCTGCCAGCAAGAGGCAGACGGCGCTTGGGGAGGATGGAGATTGGCAGACGGTCAGGCACTTGTCAGGAAACTTGGAGGCTGCCCAGCAGGCAGGGGTTCAGGTGGCCGAAGGCCAGGACCATGTGGAGGGGTCGGGTGGGGTGACAAGAGCAGAGGTGACACCTAGGGGCCCAGCTCCAGCATGACAGTGGGGGCTGCAGGACACCAGCAGGAATGTGGCACCAGGGCCTAGGAGAACTGCTTGTTCCCCCACCCAGGGAGGGCCTAACACAGTCTTGACCTGAGGATGGCTTTGTACAGGAGCAGGGGACAGTCGGGAATCAGGGACTCCTTGCAGCTAAAACCCCCTCACCAGAGGTGTCCTGCCAGTGCTCTGGAGAGCAAGGTGGCACCTAGTCCTGAGAGATGACCTAGATTGCAGCTTGTGGCTCAGCAGAAGGCCATCCATCGCCTGTGCTCTGCTCAGAGCCCCTCAGCCTCACCAGGGCTAGGACAAAGGTTTGGGGGTGGTGACAGGCCCTCTTAGAACTCCTGCGCCACTGCGAGAGCTACCCAGGCCCTCTTCAGGGGCCGTCACCAGGGGTGGTCCCTAGGTTGTGCGAGCTGAGGCCTCTCAGAGGATATTGTAGCCGCAGCTTGAGCCCAGCTTGAGCCCCCGCTCTGATCCTTGTTATTTCTCTTTCAACAGCTGATGGCGCAGAGAGCGCAGGCCCACAGGCAGGGACGCTGAGATTTGGCCGAAGGTCTTCAGGAGTCCTCCTTGGCACCCGGCCTCCCAGCTGACTGCCTCGCTGCCCTCCTGACCTTCTGGAAAGGTTGGTAAAAATCTCATTTTACCTACAGCAAGTCCCAGGGCACAGAGCCCCTTTCAGGACAAAGCAAATCTAGGTCTCTCACTCTAGTTATGATTTCCCATCCTGCTGATAGCATGCTGCCTCCTCTGTCACCTTCTAGAAAGGACTACCACACATGTTCCCGACCTCTGATGAGGCAGCGTCTGTTGTGCCTGCCCCAGGTCCCACTGTGCCTGTCTGCTTCCTCTTCTGTCCTATTTTCAAGCTTCTGGCTTTTAGTATTGCTGCTTCAAGCACTGGTTATAGCCACCTGTATCCACTGAGCACTTGAAATGTGGCAGGAACAAACCCAAATGCACTTCAAGTGCAAAATACATCCCGATTTCAAAGACTTCATGCAAAAAAAAAAAGAAAAGAGCATAACATCTCAGTAATTATTTTATGTTGATTACAGGTTGAAATGAGAATAGCTTGGATATATTAGATTTAATAAAATGCATTAAGATTATGTTTCTTTTCTTTTTATTTTCTAGAGAGAGGGAGAGAAAGATTCAATTTTATTTATTTTTTCATCTGGTTTTAGGTTTTCCATGCTTAGCTGCGTACGTAGTGCTGGGCTTTGAACCTGGGTCCTTGTGCATGCCAGGTAAGCTCTCCAACTGCTGGGCCTCTGCTCCAGCCCTGGTCTATTTCTTTTTAAACTAAGCTACTAGAAAATTTAAAAACATGTTGCTCTGGGGCTGGAGCGGTGGCTCAGTGGTTACGGCGCTTGCCTGGCATGCACGAGGATGTGGGTTTGAACCCCAGTACCACGTACACAACGAAGTATCAAGCAACAAAAGCCACATGAAAAACTAAATAAAATTGATTCTCTTTTTCTTTCTCTCTCTCTCTCTTAAAGAAACAAACATGTTGCTTGCCGTGAGGTCTGCATTATATCCTACGGGACAGTGCTGGTCTAGACGTGGGGATGAGCCGTGATGAATCTGTCATTGTTCCTTCAACAGGTGCACTCTCTGAGCACCTGCAAGGTGCAAAGGGGGCTACCCGACCAGGTAGCCAGCTCTCCATCCTGGCCGCCTTCAGCTGATGAGGGAAGGCAGTGAGCGGCGTGTCAAACGGAGAAAACAACTGGGACCTGGAATCTGTACCTGTGATCCACCCAGAAACCTAACAGGTGCGTGCTGACTCGTTTGTTGCGGGGCTCAGAGGCAACTGGGGTCGTGGCTTCATGGAAGGACTTTCTACTTTGAACAAAACATACCTGAGTATTCTTTGCAATAGACAGCCTTCACAGCAAATATCAAATTCCCGGTCCCACTGCACTGTTTAGGAAGGACTCCGCCAGAACTGCCTGTCATGTGTTCTGAGGCAGTCACTCTCGGCTAATCTGTTTGGGACAGATCTGAAGCTCCATTCCAGCCCACAAGCATTATTTTCCTCCTGGCACCTCCTGGCATCCTCATTGCCAGTCACCACCTGCTCTGTCCTGAAGCCTCTGCTCCCATGGGCACCCAGTGAGGCTAGGAGGTGGCAAGTGACCCTGCACTGACCTTTCACAGCTAGGAATGCTGAACCTCTCTTGTGCCCTCTCTGCCAGCAGCCACGATTTTCACTCCTTCAAGGGCCAGCAGTAGGACACAGCAGATGCGGAACTGGGAACCGAGAATGGGTTAAGTGCCGAGATGGCGCAGACCAGAGGCAGGAGCATTGGAGAAAGTTAAAAATAGGGCATCCATGGGGCTGGAGCGGTGGCTCAGCGGTTTCAGCGCTTGCCAGGCAAGCACGAGGACCCGGGTTCAAACCCCAGCACCACGTACACAACTAAGTGTTGGAGCAACTAAGGCCATGTGAAAAACCAAATAAAGTTGTTTCTCTCTTTCTCTGTCTCTCTCACTGTCCCTCTCTCTTTAAAAAAAAAAAAAAAAAAAAAAAATAGGGCATCCAGCCCAGAGCAGGGAAGGCGAGGGCAGGCAGACTTGGCTCTTGACTGAAAGGTTTGAGCATGACTCTGGCCTCTTCACCCTGCACACTGGATGGGGAAAGGCTGCCCACCAGCCTCTGGGGATGCTGCGGGTTCCCCTGCATCCAGGGGGCACTGAGATGCCGGAGTACGGCGGGAACCAGGAATCTAAGTTGAACGTGATCCTGTGTCCTATTTCTGTATATGAATTTAGGTGGTCCTAAGAGTTTTTCTTTTTTCTTTCTTGTACAGAGGATGGAACTCAGGGGCTCTTAACCACTTCCCCAGCCCTTTTTTTTCATTTTGAGACAGGGTCTTGCTAAGTTGCTTAGGGCCTTGCTAAATTGCTGAGGCTGGCTTTGAACTTGCAATCCTCCTGCCTCAGCCTCCCAAGCTGCTGGATTACAGGTGTGCCCAGCTCTGGTCCTGGGAGTTCTGCTGTTTGGGAAAGGGTCTCCCATCCTGGACCTGCAAGCTGGACCTGTTTCCCCAGGCCCCTGCCAGGTGCTGCACTCTCTCTCCATCCACTTCCATCTCCTCTTCCCTCCCATCCTCCTTTTCCTGCACCCCCCTCTCGTTTTCCTCTTCCCTCACTGCACCAGGCTTCCTGTGCCAAAAGGGTCCTTCCTTCCCTCCTGGCAGACTGTGCACCTCAGGCCTGACCTCAGGGGACCTCAGGGGTCTGACATGCCAGAGTAGGGTGGAGAACAAGTTCTAGGGCCCAGCGCTGCCCACTCCCGCTCGCTCGCTCGGTGGAGGGAGTAGAGGAGTAGAGGTGGGGACAGGGTGATGTGCCCTGAGAGCCCACAGGTTACCAGGCTCGTTTAGCTTTCTGGAGTCTCTGGAGGTGAGGGGAGGCTTCTGGCACAGAAGCGAGGTTGAGTCTCCTGCTTGCCTTACTTTCAGCTTGGCAGAAGCAAGGGAGGGGCACAATGTCTTTGTTGGGACAGTCAAGGAAGGGAGGCCAGGCCTGCACCCGGTGTCCTCACCCAGAATGGGAGAGAATGGGAAGTCATCTCCTTCCTCCTGTGTGGTTCCGGGGGCTCCCTTCCCGCCCTTAGCACCCCAGTGGTCAAGCTCTCAGCAGAGCCCAGGGAGGGAGAGGACCCGAGTCCTCCATCAGGGTCACTTACAGAAAGGAGAAACGCACTTGGAGTGAGCTCTGTGGAAGCCCCAGGATGTGATCTTTAATTGATGCTCCTGGCCCTGCCTCCCCACCCCCAGCCCCAGATGACCTATGTACAGAATGCGGGAGGAGCCAGGTCCAGACCAGACCAGTGAAGCCTCTGCTCCTTGCCCCATCGGGCACTGGCAGGCTGCACCGTCAGGGTGGGGCAGGAGGATGCAGACAGCTGGGAGCCAGGGTACACTGGTCACAGGAAGTCTTGTGTTTTCCATGCCCCTACCCCCATGGCATGTGAGCACACAGACATGCCCATGTGTGCAGAGGCATTCACACTTGTGCAGAGATGTGGGTCCACATGCTTGTGCCCAGATGTGTTGCCACCAGTGTGCCCATGTGCCACCTGAGAATCATGGCAAGAGTGCAAAACCCAGCCCTTGCCCTGCCTTGGGCTGTGGAGCGGAACTGGCCAAGGGGCAGCCTGCGGGGGCTCAGTACTGAGGACCTCACTGTAGCGACGTTACCCAGTCACCCGAAAGACTGTTCATGGGTCCCTGACCCATTTGCCCCTGAGGGTAGTTTGGATACATAGGGAGTCATTTCCTCCTTGGTTCCTCTTCAAAGAGGCCCCAGAAACAGGGACACAAGCAGGCGGCTCAGAAGACCCTGGGGTGTCCAGAAACCCCTCTGAGTCTGGGTGGGTACCCTGTGTGGGGACCCCATTCACTGTGGCTTTCATCCATAGGGGAGCCCTCTGCTCATCGCTTCCAGGATCAAGGAGCAATCTGTGGGCAGGACCATGGGAGGCGAGGGACGCCACAGGTCTGGCCTGGCTCTCAGGCCTGGTGCAAGAGCGCAGGGATGGAGAGCAGGTGGGAAAACAGCTGTAAACCTACTACAAGGCCCCGGAAGGGGTTAGGATAAACCGTGTGAAGGGGCCTTGAGAACGTTTCTGGAAGCCCAGGCTCGTCCACCAGACCTGCCCTTTCCTAACTTTCTTACATCCCATAGGCACTACCCCGCCAGGTCCCAGGACACCCCTGGCCCTACCTAGAGCCCTCCCTGGGAAGATGGCCTGGCCTGGGACTGCCAGGCCCCTTCAGGGGACACCTAAACCCTGAGTCAGCCCCAGAATCACCCTTACTGAAAGGGGAAGGTGCCATTTTGTTTCAGGGACTATATTTTCTGGATCTCCTGGCCCTCTAGTACATGTGAACAGGCAGGAACCGGATGGTTGTTTTGGAATTGAAGACAATCAGGGACGTGGTCACCGTACCCACAACCCAGCCTTGGGCACGGGACAGGCAGCTTTGGTTTGAAATCAGCACGCTGAGCTCCCTGGGCCTGGGGCTGGGGTTGGGGCAAGCAGGGAGTTCCAGTCACTGGGGTCAGTGACAGGATGCCAGGTGTGAGCATCCCTGGGGAGGGCCTGGGGATGGCCATCCCTCAGTTCCTCCAGACCCTCCTGTAAATGTCAAACTATCCCTACCACTGGCCTGGCCCCAGCACCTCCAAGGTTACATTCATTAGTTAAGATTTTGTTTAAAAAAAAAATTATATGTCAGCCCCTTCCCGCTAGGTCCTAGAGAGCTAAGTCCCTGGTCCCAGATGTCTAGTTTTGAAGAGGGGCCGTCCCAGGCTGTCTGCTGGTGGCTGCCTGCCCCCATGGGGCACCGCTCCAGTCCTCCCACTTGAGCTGTGGCAATCTGTGGTGATTGATGGAAGCTACATTCACAGGGAGATTGGTGAGCAAGGCCAAAGCCGCAGGAGTTGGGGTGGGACCGTGAAGGAAATGCCCTCCAGGCCTGGTCCACCCTGATGGCAGGAAAGGCAGGGCCACGGCCCTGCTCCAAGCCCCTGTGGAGCAGGAGTTGAAGGGTTTGGACCTGGAAGACATTTGCACTGTGCCTCCCTCCGTGGCTGGGTGGGGGCAGCCTCGTGGATCAGGGCCAAGACGGTGGGTGCCAGGCTCGGAGGGAGGGGAGTGACGCTTAGGCCCCTCCGGATCTGGAACGGAGAGGGGGCATCAGGAGAGGGTATGAGGCAGGGCCCAGAGGGAGAGCCCTCCAGCTGGGGCCTGGGAAGTCAGTGCTGGGCCCTGGAGGCAGCAAGGCAGCAAGTCACAGACTGGCCAGGGGGGCTGGTGGGAGGTCAGACAGCGGTGACATGGAAGACGAAACAGATGGGACGCAAAAGGAGGCTCCCTTCCCAGGGAATTGGGGCTGCAGGGGCACAGCCCCAGGGCCCACCTGGCCAGGTGGTTGGGCTGTAGGAAGGGCAGCAGGACCACGGCCCAAGAGGAAGGAGGGCGAGAGGAAGGGGCAGGGCAGGCTGCCCGCAGTGCTGGGGGAATCGGCCCCCAGCCCAGCTCCCAGTCAACAGAATGCGAGGGGACCAGGGGACGAATGAGATGGAGGAGACAAGGACAGCGGGAGGGATGACGTGGCCGGCGTCACACTGCCCCCTGCTGGGTCGGGTCGTACCTTCCTCTGCGGATGTTTCTTCAAGAGCCAAGGCGAGCGCAGAGAGAAAGGAAGAGGAGTCGTTTGATCCTGCCCTTCTCTGCAGGGCGGGCCTTCCGGCTCCTGCGAGACTCCCCAACCCAGACAGAGAGGGGCCTGGGTCTCCAAGGCCTGGACAACTACGGATAGGGCCAGGGAGCCATACTGAGATCGACCAAAAATGGGTACTGGGTTCAAGTCCTGACTGCTACTAACTCACCATAGGACCCTGGGCCTCAGGTTCCTCCTTTGTACATTGAGGGAATTAGACCAACTCAAAGGACCCCATCCTTTGATGGCCAAGGAACATCTTAGGTTGAGTGGGGACTGGGGACAGGGAATACCACCCCGGCAAAGGCAGGCCTCACAAGCTCTACCCTGTCCACTCTGAGATTGGCTGTGGCATGCTGGGGCCCAACATTGTGTGTGTTTGTTTGTTTTTATGTTACTGGGCATTGAACCCAGGGATGTTCTACCACTGAACTGCATCCACAGCCCCCCCATTTTTTAAAATTTTATTTTGAGACAGGGTCTTGCTAAGTTGCTGAAGTGGCCTCAACCTTGAGATCCTCCTATCTTAGCCTCCTGAGTCACTGAGATTACAGACGTATGCCACCATGCCCAGTCAATCTTCATATTTTCCCAGAGAAGCTGGCAGTCAGGATTGTTAACGTGAAATTTCTTGGTTTTTAAATCTGAGCAACTAATAATTGTTTCAAATGTTAAAACAAGACCCTGTGGTCTGACTTGGACTGGTGATGTGTGAGCTCTGGTGTACATCACCGCTCAGTTAGGTCCCTCAGCTCTGTCTGGGGTTCTGATCCCCTGAGGATACCAGGAGGTCTAGGGTGTGTGTGTGTGTCTCTTACTTAAATCCCCAGCCCGTGCCGCCCAGGACGATGGCTGCAACCAGGACAGCCCCGGCGATGGAGCCAATGATGATGTTGGTGCCGCTGGGACCTGGGGAGGAGGGCAGGGCTCGGTTGGCAGGGACAGGCATGGAGCATGGGAAAGACAGACCCGCTCTGGCCAGCTCCAGTCTCACCTTTGTATCTCTCTGTCTCCCCAGTGGGTGGGGAGGTGGGCAGGGGGTTGTGGATACTACAGTCTTTGCCTGTCCAGTCAGGCTGACAGATGCACTTCCCCTCGTTGCTGCAGACCTAGAGGTGGGGTGGGGCCAGCAGAGGTGAGTCTGTGTCCCCTCTTGTAAACCTCTCCCACCATCCCAGGCCTCCAGTCACCCACCCCATGGTGAGAGCAGATCCGGCGCTCCCCACTGCCTGGGCAGGTGCTGAAGTTGAAGGCAGAGGCTGGCAGGCAGCGGTGGTCCAGACACAGCATGTTGGGCCCACAGGCTGTGCCATCTTCCACGTAGCTCAGGTCTGAGCCATCAGCCAGCTGCACATGGCCTCCCCTGGGGGACGATACAGCCAGCCTCAGTCCCTGTCCTGTAGCCCCCATCAGGGCTGCTACCGCCCCTTTCCCAGCCACGGTCCCAACCAACACCTGCAATCCAGCTCCTTGCCCTGGTGGTAGAAGGTAACGCTGCTGATGTCTCCCCCTAGGTCCCCTAGCCGAGGCGCTCCAGAAATATTGACACAGAGGAGGAAGCCACAGAGCACATCCCTGTAGGGGCACAAAGAGACAGAAAGCCCCAGTTTGGTCATAGACCCAACTATGGAATTGTGCTCTTCCCTTTCCACCGTGCCTCACAGGCTCCGCCTAGGAGAACCTACTACCGCATTTTTGAAGAATATCACCTCCCTCCCCACCAGAGCTGGGGGGGCCCCGCAGGTGCCTTGCATACTCACTGCTTATTGCACTGGACCCAGCCTGACCCCTTGCGCCCACAGTTTCCACGCTCTGTCCCCTCCACATTCAGCTTCTCATAACAGAAGCGATCAGCAGCCACTGGAGGAAGATGATGCCAGCTGTCACACCCACCCCAGGACTTTAGGTCTGTACCTCCCATACTCTGGCCTGATTTCCAAGCCAGTTGGGTCCCTGAGACCCTGGAAAGACTCCCAGTTCTGGGTCTTCCGGAGTCCCCTCTCCCGCACCCAGCCAGACTCACCATGGCCCCAAAGGGCCTGGCATTGCCGGTCCCGAGTTTTGCAGCGACCTCCGTAGCAGCGACCCTGAGGGAGCAGCAAACAAGAGACAAGGGATGGAGACACTGGGAGACCAGATGGAGAGGAGAAGGCCAGATGGAGAGGAGAGCCACTACAGTAAGAAGCCCCCTCCCCTCATACCTGCTCATGATCACAGTAGTAACCATCCAGCTTGTGCAAGTTAGGGGGACACTGTGGAGAGAGGGTCTGACTGAGCAGACACCCCAGGGAGGAATACAGGGTGCCAAATGTCCCCCCAGGTAGTGCTCATGTTACAGAGGGTCTGTCTGGCTCTGGATCTGACCATGTAGATTCGAAAGTCCCCTCTCCGGCCTCCCTCAGTCTCCTACACCCCCCTTCTCCCAGGGCTGGGAGCAAAAAAACATGCTTAGCACATAATTAGCACTTAATAGATGTTAACCAATGTTATTATCCACTCTGATCCCTAGTATACACTAGGTACTGTGCCAGGCGCTGGGAATACCAGCCAGACTGTAAATGCTGGTTTAATGATTGAAGGAACACAGCCAGGAGGCATGGAGAACCCCTTTCTCAGATAAGGAAATAAGCTGATGAGTGGCTAGTGTCGCCAGCTGCGAAGCGGAGGGGCGCAGAGAGCTGTCACAGAGCCAGACCAATAGGGATAGGGGTTTCCTTGCCCGGGGCTCCGCAGGACGATCTGGCCGGGCGGACCTGGCTTGAGTCCCCAGTGCAGGTCTCAGCGATGTCGCACTCGTTCACCGCCTCTCGGCAGGAGACACCTCGCGGCTCGTACTAAGGAAGGGATGCGTTTCTAGGCTCAGGCAAGAGACACCTCGGCGCCGTCCTCCCCGGGGAGCACACCCTTCTGGTCCATTCTCATTTCCCCGCCCCCGCCACTTATCGGCCGAGCCCGCCTAGCATCCACCCGGCCCCTCCCCTAATCGCTCATTGGCGCTTCCGTTGCGCTAGGTCCCGCCTATTTATGTGCGCGGCTCTGTACGGCTCCGCCTCCCTCCCTAACTCCGTCTGTGTGAGCGTGCGCGCAGGGTCGAACCGCGTGCTTGCCAGGCAAGCGCGCTCCATCACTTAACTACAACCCTCACCACATTCCCAGCGCCTGCCACCTCTTATCTGACGGCTTCCGATGGTCCCGCCATCGTCCTGGCCCTGCCCCCGATCGGTCCTCACCTTGCAGCGGCGACAGCAGAGTCCGTCGCTGCACATGGCATCGTGGGTCAAGGTGCATTTCTTGCAGCAGTTGCCACCCGCTCGGCTGCACTCCTGAGGGTCGCGAAAAGTAGCGGAGGAAGGCGGGCAAGCCCTAATCCTTCCCACTCCGACCCTCCCCCGCGCCCACCCCGACCCCATCTGGCGCACGCATAGGCCTCTCACCTGCACGGAGCCGCAGTCACATTCCTCCCCAGCCTCCACGAAACCGTTCCCGCACTCGGGGGGGTCCAGAAGCTGGACCAAGGAGGCTGGTGTTGGGAGTCTGGCCAGGACCTTGCCCAAGCCAGGCTCCCGGTTCCCCGCCCCTGGGCTGGTACCTTGAGGGGCTTGTTGAAGAGACAGCTCCCGCCGCCCTCCTGCAGAAACTGGTTGTACTCATCGATGCTGCAGCGTGAGAACTTGCGCGGCAGGTAGAACCTGGGCGAGGGTGAGGGGATCGTGCCGCTGGATGATCCCCTCCTGCCCGCCCTCTCACCTTGCCAAGTCTGGGGAACGGGCACACCGGGTCTCGGTCACCATCGAGAGGCAGCTGAGGATCTGCCCCGGAATGCACTACAATCCTCCCTCCTGCCCATCAGGAATTGTGAGCGGAGGTCGCTGCTCGCGCCCGCTTTGCGGACAGGGTTCCGAGAGCGCAGGGATGGAACGCTCTCCACACGGTGTTCGGACGGCGCCCGGTGGCGAAGCCGCGCACTACAGTCTGGCCAATTTTGGTATCCCAGCAGGGGAAAGTGATTCTTCTGAGTAGTGTTTGCAGAAAACTGGGCTTCTTGGAATCCCGGGTGGTCCCGTGAGCCGGGCTTTTGGGTCCTGACTGCATCCAGTGCTTGCTCTAGGATTCCCCTCGCTTAAGACTCTCTCCCCAGTTCATCCCCAAGAACTCACCCAGTGTCCTCCATGATGCAGCCAAGCCAGATGTCTGGACACTTGCAGTCCCCTGAGAGGTGAGCCAGGAGGATATGAGCGGGAGTGGAGGGCAGTGCGCTCCCACCCTTTTTCCTTCTAGAAATGCTGGGTGCGGGTCTGGGCTGGCTGTGGGGCCACATGGTGTTCTTTAAGGGTCCATACCTGCTGAGCTCCTGTGTTTGTTCCACATCATGCCTAGGTTCTGCCCCAGTGTCTGGGCCAGGGTCACGGCCATGGCCCCCATGTTGCCATACTAGGGTGGGGGAGATGGAGCACAAAGATGTCTCCCTCCTCCCAACAGGCTCTTGGGGTCTTTGCATCCCCTCCCTTCAGTCCCATCCCAGCCAGGATCTTCCCTACTCACCTCATTCACACCCCCACCCCGGGACAGGGAGCAGATGCCCCCCACGTAGGCGGCACCACTGCTGGTGCTCTGGAAGGTCCTGCCCCTGGAAGGAGAGGGTTGTCTGGGTGATCTGCCTTGCCCAGGTGGTTCCCTGGGCTGTGACACAAGTCCTTCCTTGGGGAGGCAGGCAAGCCCCCCCCCCCATTGGCTTCATTTGCCCATCAGTCAAGTGCTGGGTTCCTATTAGATCATCTCCAGTTGCGATGCCCTTCAATTAGATTCCCCCCACCAGGTACTGGGGTTCTGAGAAACGGATAATGGGACAGTTTGAAAGAGAGAGAAGGCACTCCAGGGAGGGGGGCATATGAAGACCCCCAGGGCGAACCAGCCTAAGATGCAGGAGATACCCAGCCAGTTGCAGGTGGAGAGTGCAAGGTGAGCCCAGCCCCCAGACTCCCCAGACTCCCAGAAGAGCACTCACACAGGCAGGGATTAAGAATCTAAGCACCACAGCCACCAGCCCAGGTGGGGTGCGCAGGGTGGAGGACTCACGAGAAGAGGTGGGTAGCATCACTGGGCTCAGGCAAGCCCTCCCGCCGGTAGACCATGAGCCGGGCCAGGGTTTCCAGGAGGTCATCCTGCACCTGGATCTTGTCCCCATCTGCCCATGTTTCCATGGCAACCAGCACAATGCGGGTGTTGAGCTGCTCCTTGTATATCTGGTCCCAGAGGGAAGAAGAGGAAAGGGGGGTGAGGGTGGGGGTGGGAAGGTGGGAGTGGAGGTGGAGGAGCAGGGCTGGAGGAGGGCCTCAGTCTGTCCCTCCAGGAAGTGGGGGTCAGAGGCTGAAAGCAACCCCTGGATGCACATGGCGGGATGAAGAGTTTGGGGAAAAGGGTGCAGAGGAAGGGCAGCTTACCACGTCTGCCAGGTTCACCACAGACTTGGCAAAGTTGCTGGTGAGGACCACTGACTGTCGCATCTGCTCAAACTGCAAAAGAGAGGAGAAGAGGTGAGGCTCCTTCCTGGCCCCTCCTTCCAGTGTTGTCTCCCAGTCTGGGAACTTACCAGCTGGTGGTCATTGATCACAATCAGTTCCACGTACTTGGTCTCACTGTGCACTGTGGGGTGGCCCCTGCGGACCTGGGGGGCGGGTGGGCACTTGGAATCAGTCCCTCCAGGTCTGGCCTCGTGGCCAAGCCATGGTAGACTCGGTGTATGTGGGGTGTTCTGGACTGCAGCCAGGGACCGTGCCAACCTCCACTGGTAGCGTATCCTATCCCTCCCCAGCCTGGGAATGGGGACAGAGGTCAGGCAGCCTCTGCTTGCCTGAGATGGGGACCTGTTAGACACCAGTGTCAGGGAGGAATTGGGGGGCTCTTTCCAAAGATGGCCCCCTGGCCATAGGTGGGAGTGTCCCGCCCCGGACCACAGCCTGATGTCTCTGCAGCCCGAGATCTGAGCGGGCCCCGTACCTGCCTTTTCCTTCTCAGCCTCGGCCGGTTTGGAGGAGCAGAATGGGCAGGGGCAGCAAACAGGCAGCCTGTGGGGAGGGGGAGGTGAGGGGGGCACGGCCCACCACCCCAAGCCCCACTTTCCCTCCTTTACCTGGTTCCCTGCATCCGAGGGGGACTGGGAGGAGAGGGGTCCGGTAAATGAGGTGGGGAAGGGGTCCCTGCAACAAGGGGAAATAAGTTCTTGGGCAACCAACCAGGTCTGCTCTGGGCCAGTTTGCAGGGTGCTCCATCCCTTCCCCCCACACCACCCTAGGGTGACCCAGAACTGGCCAGAGCTCCCATATCGGATCTGATCTCCCAGATGCTCAGATTCCAGGGTCAAGACCTGGGGGTACCCTGAGAGACATGGGGCAAAGGACATTGGAACCCAATGGGAGGTCACTCGGGGGACAGAGGGGACATTGGAGCTGGGGACACAGGGGAGGGAACCAGAGCTGGGGTCACTGAGGAGGGCAGTGAGTCTGAGGTTACTGAGGGAGGAGGAGGAGGAAGCAGTGACAGCTGTTGGGAAGATAGTGGCATGGCCATCAGAGGAGGTGCTAAAGGTCAGTGTGGGGCTTACCTGGAGGGCTCCCCGAGGCCTGGCCATCTCTTGGGGCTCCACGATGTAAGTCAAGTTCCCATCAGAGAAGACCCCACTGTGGAGAGAGAGGCGCAGATCCCCACCATCCCAGGCTGGGCAGGGGGCTGTCCCTGCTGCCCGGCCCTCCATACTCACTTCAGCCCCCGGCAGGTGGAGATGGCAGCAAAGGAGTGTGGGTTGCCCCGGAGTTTGCCCTGGTAGTAGCAGTGGTCTCCAGCCCCCTGGGGAGCAGCAGATCAGTAAGTAGAATGGAAACAGCCCGGCACCGAGGCACAGAAAGCTGCCCTGTGCAGGTGACTGAGGTCCCCGGTACACTTGGCGCTCTGCTGTTAGTGGTCCTAATGTGCTATTTCCTAACCCTCTCTGTGCCAAGTTCACCTTTTCTATAAAATGAGGAGGCTGGACCACAGCAGTGGTTCTTAGTCATTTGCTGGGACTGGTGAAGGGGTCACACACTCCTTTGAGAGTAATAGCTGACATTTACATAGTACCTGCTATGCACCAGCACTCACTGCACATTATCTCATTTAACCAATGACCACTTCGGGTGAACTTGCCCCGGCCCACAGGCACAGTCTCACTGGACGCCACCTCTATGGCCCAGGCCTAGACATGTGGTCTGTGGCTGCGGAACCGTGAGCAGCATGGGTCCTCCTGGCCAGGTTCATGGGTCAGGGGACCAGCGGCACCCCCTCTCCCAACTCTTTCCTGCAGAATTACTTGTGCTCCAGTTACTGAATAGGCCTGGGGGTGGGCAGGCTATTTATAGACAATCATCTTTGTTCAGGTTCCAGGGTCTCTGGGGTTGGGACCCTGGTGTGGCAAGCAGCCAGGAATCCTGAGGCAAGAAGGAGAATTTCCTCCACCGCCTCCTCCCAGAAGATTCTGGGGCCAGGGCTGGCACCTCACAGTGAGAGCCCTCGTGTGCAAGGTGGAGAAGTTGGCTTGGAGTCAGACCTCAGGCTGGGTGAAGGGGCTCAGGGTCCCACACCATGCCACCTACCCAAATAGCAATTCTCAGAGCCTCCAGGCTGGGGAGAGATAGAAGATCTTGAGGGCTCAGGCCCTCCTGAGTATACCCCTGGCATACCCCTGGCCTCCCTTCCACCAGTCACCTGTCCCTCCATCTTTTTTTTTCTTTCCAGTGCTGGGGATTAAACCCAGGGCCTCATGCATGTCAGGCCACTGAGGCTATACCACTAAGCTACACCCCCAGCTCTGGCCCTATACCTTTGCCCAGCATCTCTGTCCCACCTGTCCCTTCCCAAAGGCACTCACAGTGCTGTGCTGGGTTGTCCCCTCCCTGCTGAAGTGGCGCTCCACGTATTGCGAGGAGAGGAGGTGACTGAAACAGCAGGCAGAATGGCAGAAGGAAGGAGAGAGTGGTGAGGCCAGTTGGGGCTTGGGTCCAGGTGCCCCCCACCTGGCTCAAGCAGCCGCACCCAGGCACATGCCACCACCCTCCCGGAGCCCTTCCTCTTGGCCCCACTCACTGGTTGAGCTCCAGGTCCAGGGTGAAGTTCGAGTTGAAGGCTGGGATGACGAAACTCACCTGGGCCAGGTGGACAGGCTGGGGAAGGGCAGACAGGAGTGAGTCTGAGGAGGCCTGGAGCGGGCAGTCAGGACCCCCAGACGGAAAAAGCCCTGGGCAGGGGTGGTCCAGCCCCAACACCTGAGGGGATCCCTCTTTGGGAAGAAGCTTTGCACAGGTCCTGTTCCTGCAAGACCCTGTTCCTTTCCTGGGGGAAGGAGCAGGTGTGCCGCCCACCCCAGCCGCTGGCCGGGACACCCTGTGCCTCTGGGATGAACTCCTGGAGCAGCAGGACAGCGGGGTGGGAGGATGCAGCCTGCCCCTGGCTGCAGGCCTGGTTGCTGTTGATAGGGCCACCCTGACCTCAGGTGGAATAAAGGAAAGGTCCGCAGGAGCAACAGGGAAAGGGGAAGTGTCCTAGTGCAGGGGTGCACAGGAAATGGGAAGCAGGCCGTTTGCTTCCTGTCCCAGTTCCCACAGGAGGCCTCAGGCTGTGCAGATCCAGATGGGGACTGATCACTGTGGCCTGGGTGCTGGGCAAGAGACAGGTGCCATTCTGCCAAGAGGTAAGGACTTGGCTCCTCTACCCCTAAATCCATTGCCCTCAGCCTTGCCCAAAGCAGCTCATCTTTAATATTTCAATCCATGGTTAATTTTTAAACACGGAAGTTTTCCTGATAAATTTTTCAGAGGGGCCTATGCAGTGGGGCTTGGAGGCTCCAGGTTGCCATGGCAACGTACCAGCCTGAGCAAGATGGCTGCCCTCCCAGGCCTGGGCGCCTGCTCCTGAGAGGGGACGGATTCTCCAGATCCTGGAGGGAAAGTCACTCCAAGAGAGGAAGAGCAGGAGATCCAGGTTGAGGGGGTGTCAGTGTTTTGGGGCCCTGAGTCGAGTCACAATCTCTTTAAGGACACAACTGGAGGCTCCTGCCCCATCCCAAGCTGAAGTGTAGCTTAGGAAAGATCTAGAAGTGCAAGAAAGGCCTGAGGATTCAGGAGAGGCTCCAGCTCCTGAATTTCTCTGCCTGTCCATTTAAGAAAACTGAGCTGCAGATACCAAGGTGAGGGTCACAGCACTCTGCCCTGAGGATGGGAAGCTTTTGTTTCCTGCCTGGCTCTCATGGTGGGGGAGCAGGTTGCAGGGAACAAGGGAGCCCTGATGTCGCTGTCATGAAATTCCATAGCCTGCTGCCTGGTCTCGCTGCCTCAACCACCTGACCATGACTAATCCTCACCGAGCGCTTCATATGCACCAGGCACTGGTCTGAGTCTTCCGTAAGCATTATCATATTTGATCTTCACAACAATCCTATAGAATAGATGCTACTGTCATTCCCACCTGACAGATGGGAAACTGAGGCACAGAGAGGCTAATTAATTTGCCCAAGGTCACACAGCTAAGAAGTGGTAGAGCTAGGAGTCAAATTTAGGGGATCCATCATGTCCAGGGCCTTCCTACCCCAAATGTGAAGTAAGATGGAAGCCAGCCCAGGGGCTATGGGAGAGTCTGGGAGAGATGGCAAGGTGGGGTGAAGGGCCAGAGCCTAGGTAGGCAAATCTTTGAGCCCCAGGGACATGGACTCTCCCCATCCCATGCTGACCAAGGCTCCAAGTCCCATTCTGAGCCCCTAGAACATCGATCAGACTCAAAATAGAAAGTCAAGGACAAGACGTCACTGCCTCCCTGCCCTCCCCTCCTGCTGGGCCAGGCCTAGCTCCGTCCAGCCCCTCCAGCCCTTCCTGGACCATCTTCGCCCTCCCCTCAGCTCAGCCCTGCTCCTGCTTGTTCTGTCGGTCCCCTATTGACGAGCCCCCAGGTCAGGTTGTCAGAAACAGCTTGCCCAGGCTCCTTGTCCCGACTCCCCTCTCTCAGGGTGTGCAGCAGGGATCTAGCGGCTTCTCTGAATTTCAGATTTTCCCACTGAAAATGGTTAAGTTGAGACCACTTTTGAGGCTGAGAGGTTGGCTTTGTTGGGGACATCCTGGGCCTGGAGGATTCTGGCATAGAACCTTCCCTGCTCGGTGAGTCAGCAGCTAACCTAGCTGCCCCTCTCTCTGCGGGGGCCAGGCTGGTGCCCGTTCTAGGGCCTGCCCCGACTGAGGGAGGTGCAGCGCCAGACACGGCAGAGTTCTCTCTGCCCCCACCTCTCGTAGCCTGTGAGGCTGAACTGTTGGAGTGGGTCCCCCTTCCCCAGCAGGATAGGGGGTTCAAGCCAGAGAAGCCTCTGGGGCAGCGTGAGCCTGCTCCTAAGGGCAGTCCTGACCCGAGGTGGGTTTGGGAGCTGCCAAAAGGTGGTGGAAGTGGGGTTGGGGATTTAGCTCAGTGGCAGAGCGTTTGCCTAGCATGCGCAAGGCCCCGAGTCAGGTCCTCAGCCCTGAAAAAACAAAAGGTGGTGGAAGAAAGGGAGAGAGCAGACACCTACTGTGTCTGCCCGGCCTCGCCTCCTGGAAGACACCTTGCCCTCTGTCTGAAGTGAGAGCTGGATTAGGCAACCCCCAGTCCCAGGGCCTCCGCATCTCAGCCAGTGTCCATCAAAGTCCAACTGTTCTCCTGGCCTCATTCCCTCGTCCCTCAGTCCTGGGGGACTTTCCAGCCTTGAGGTCACGGCAGTCATCCAGCCACCCCCACCTCAGTGACCAGCTCAGCACACCAGCTCTGTGCCCTGAGCTTGCCTCTGGCTTCCCTGGACACCCGTACTCTCACATGCTCCAGATCATTTGATCTTAACCTACCCTCGATCACAAATGCTGGACTGAGGCTCAGGGAGGGACACTTGGAGGTGACAGGCCCAGGATGCTGGCTGGGGAGGTGTTGGGCTGGAGGCTGTCTCTGCCATTGCAGCTGGGGCAGCTAACAGGGTGAACAGCTGGCAGGGTGACCATCACCCCTCACCTGAGGTGTCCTTGTCACTGGTCCACCCACTGTCCCAGGCACCTTCTTCAGGGGGGCCACACCTTATCCTCTCTGAGCCCTGTGCAGGGCCTGACCACATTTGGGGTGCAGAGAGAAGGAGGCAAAGATTCTGCTGGCGTCCCCCTGAATCCCAAATACTGATGTGACCTCAGCCCAGGACCTACAGAATCCTGGTCTTGGGAAAGGAGAGATTAGAGATCTTTAGGATTCCCAAATGCCCTAGGAATTTTGAACCTCAGACCCTCACCCTCTAACCTGCGTGCGCAGACCTCTCTAATGCTCCCCCAGAACCACGGCACCTTCCTGGCAGCCCTCCCCCACCACCCTCACCCGCAGAGCCTGTATCCTCAGCCTACCCCCTTACCCTCACCTTTCAGCAAACAGCTTTATTAATTTGTTTTTGAATCAGGGATTGAACTCAAAGGTGCTTAGCCACTGAGCCTCATCCCCAGCCCTATTTATCTTGACTTTGAGGCAGGGTCTCACTAAGCTGTTTAGGGGCTTGTCGAGCTGCTGAAGCTGGCTTTGAACTTGTGATCCTCCTGCCTCAGCCTCCTAAACAGCAGAAGGCCTGAAGGAGTGGCTTAATCCTTGACTTTGTTTTCCCCAACGGTCAGGATGGAATGTTAGGGGGGCTGGAGTGGTGGCTCAGCGGTTTTGGCACTTGCCTGGCAAGCACGAGGACCCGGGTTCAAACCCCAGCACCACATACACAACTAAGTGTTAGAGCAACTAAGGCCATGTGAAAAACTAAATAAAGTTGTTTCTCTCTTTCTCTCTCTCACTGTCCCTCTCTCTTTAAAAAAAAAAAAAAGAAGGGAATGTTAGGGAAAGCCCTGCTCAGTGTGCTGTTATCATAGATTAGTAATAATAAATGAGAAAGGATCATAAAATATTCCAACTGAATGGGGACTTTGAGTACCTGAATAAAAGACCCCCTTGGATCACCTCCTGTGACAGGGACAGGCTCCAGATCTGGGTGACTGACGTGTCTGTGAGGTGTCACCTTGCCAGTCCACTGTACTGGGAGACACCACCAACTCAGGGGATGGATGGCTGCAGGTGGGGCACTGAGGCAGGGGCTCCGCCTAGGGATGTGTCCTGGTTGGGAGACTCCCTTCCACCCACCAGCTGACTCTGAGCGGGGTCCCACCGAGGACTAATGCTCCATTTATCAACAGGGTGGGGATTCCCAAACATGGGAACTGTTGAACAAATTTCTAATGATGAGATTTGACCTAAATTTTTGAAGACAGAGTCACCTCCTTACAAGGTCATCAGTCCCTTTGGGGAAAGGTGCTGGACAGCTGTGTTCCTCTAGGCGGATAGGAGGGGTGCTTGGGTGAGGCCAAGCCCACCGGCTGGAGTCTGGCTAGGGAGGACTCCAGATGCCGGGCCTGCCCATGTCCCTCCCCTGAGCCCCGCCTGGCATCTGACAGGTAACCCCAAATATACCCTGGCTCTTGTTCCTCACGCCTATCCCTCAGGCCAGCACCAGGTACCCAGAGCCTGCCCCACTCAGGGAAGTCAGAGATGTGGAACACGGCTCTGGCCGGATCCCAGGCTGGACACCCGACACACATCTGGTCTGGTCCTCGGGGCAGCGAGTGGAGACAGCCGTGATCCCTGTGCTGTGGAGGAGGAAGGGGCTCTGAAGGCCACGGTGGCTTGCTCAGTCAGCAAAAGTGAGCAGGACCTGACTAGAGCTGTCCCGCCCCAAAGCCACAGCGTTCTTCAGACCAAAGTTGTTATAACCTGCGTGAACTCTCCCGCATGGGGGTCTTGGTGCCTGGCCCTTGGGGACAAGCTGGGCCCAGTGCAAAATCCTGGCCCTGGCTTCTAGCCACCAGCCCTCCCAGGAGCACCTCCTTCTCCCAATCCACCACAGAGCTGCGACGCTGGCCACACAGACCACAGCTAGCCTTCTCTGCTGGGTAGCAGGACCGGGGCTCAGACTCGGGCTGCTGCCTGCAGTACCCATCTTTCAAGGGCTGGGGCCTGAGCCGTCCGTTAGCAGCTGCCCCACCCCACCCCCGTGCAGCGAGAAAACACTCTGCACGCTTCTGCCCAGGGCTTCTAGGGCAGCATTTTCAGCAAGTGCTGCCTTGGGCTGCTCGCACAAATCACACTCCAGTGAGGAGGGCCCCTCTCCAGCCAGCTCATGGAAGCACTGGGCCTGGGACCCCTGCACTCCAGACCTGCTCACTTCTGTACATTCTGCCTCTCCAAGGATTCTGGGATTCCTCAAGGCCAGGCTCAACCCACATAGCAGCTTCAGAAAAGCTGAAGGGTCAGAAAGGTGACCCTCAGGACACACACAGCCTCTTGAGCTCCTGGACTTCATTCAGCTCCCTTGCCCCTTGCCTGGGTGCCTTGTGCAGTGACCAACCAGCCCCACCGTACACTGCGGCCCTCTCATCCTCCTGCCTCACCCCTTGGCTGCGGGCTGCTTGAGGCCATACATTTTGCCACTTCTCTGGGCCACAGGCCTAACCTCCTTCCACACTGGACAGAAGTGAGGTGTTCTCAAACAGGGCAAAGGGTCCCTCATATGCCTCTTCTCTATAACCCTGAGTGAGATCAGTGCACTGGCTGAGAGTACTACTCTGGGTTACTTTTTCTTTCTTTTTCTCAGACTGGGGATTGAACCCAGGGGCGCTCAGCCACTGAGCCACATCCCCAGCCCTTTTTATTTTTTTATTTTGAGACAGGGTCTCACTAAGTTGTTCAGGGACTAAGTTGCTAAGGCTGGCCTTGAACTTGTGATCCTCCTGCCTCAGCCTCCCGAGTCCCTGGGATTACAGGTGTGCGTCACTGCACCTGGCTGGATATCAATGTTTGATGCAGCTACTGATGCGACTTGGGAGAGTTACTTACTTCCCCTTCTTTGCCTGTTTCCCCATCTGTGAAATGGGAGTAATGGTACCATCTCCTGGAGTTGGGATGAGGATTAAATAAACTCATACATGTAAAGGCACAAGGGTGCCTGCTCCAGAAAGGAACTGATAAATTGTGATCTCTCCACCATCTAAGTCTTTCCTGGCCACCTTTCCTCTCCCCTGTGCTAGCCCCAACCCCACCCCCAGCAAGCCAGGAGTCCTCGAAACCAAGCCCTTTCCCATCGCCGCCTCCTGGTGGTAAGAGAGGCTGAAATTTCTGTCATCATCATCCCAATTTTGCAGATGAAGAATAGGGGGTTCAGAAAGGTAAGGTAACAGGCTGGAGTGGTGGCTCAGCAGTTACAGCACGTGCCTGGCACGCATGAGGACACGAGTTCAGACCCCAGCACCACATGCACAACAAAGTGTCGGAGCAAGGAAAACCAGATGAAAAACTAAATTCTCTCTTTCTCACTGTCCCTCTCTCTCTCTCTCTCCCCCCCAAAAGAAAGCAAGAAAGGAAGGTGAGGTGAGCAGCCCAACACCAGGGCAGGCCAGTGCCCAAGGTTCCCCTCCCAGCCCTGCCAGGCTGCACATGCCCACAGCACCGGACATCTTGCTGCCAACTCAACACTGCGCAAGTCCACACCAGGGTGGTCCCTTCAGACAGAACCAAAGCAGTGCGGGTGCAGGGAGCTTCCCACTGGGCCCAGGCTCAAGACCGCCTTGACTCATCAGCCCCTGAAGTTCCAGGGCCAGAAGAGCTCCAACCATGGGGACAAACGCCAGGTGGAAGGTGGAAGGTCAAGGGGAAACCTTGTGGACCGCTCATGTTGTCTCCTTTGGCTTTCTTCCGTCCTTCTTGCTCTGGGTGGGGTTGGGGAGGTGTCCCTTGAACCTAAATCCAGACAGCCCTAGTGGCAGTGCAGTGCAGGAGCCCTGACCTTGGAGAAAATTACTCCCAGCTCCAGTGCTAAAGATCTGATTGACTTAGGGTAAGTTACTTAACCTCTCTGAACCCGAGTGTGTTCATCTGCAAAATGGAGCAGACAGAAGTTACCTTGCTTTTAGAGTTGCAAGACTTAACTGATGTACAAAGCTTAGCAGAGCGCCTGGCCCAGAGAAGTGCACAGCCTTGGCAGCCATCTCTGAGGCACCGAAAAGGCAGGACCCCAAGCATGTCCCCTGGGGAGGCTGCATGAGGTCCCTGGGAAACCTCAGTCCCAGAGAGAACCCTGCTGGAGAAGACTGCGGCCCACAGACCCACAGGACGCTCCACTCCCACCTCCACCCCCAGATACCCCTGAGGTGTAGTCAGACTTGGTCCCAACTTCATCCCTCACATCACTCACAAATACACCGCCCACTCACCCAGAACAACACCCAAAGAGACACTACACCCTTGAGGTCCACTGCACCCATCCTGGTCTCCCTCAGCTACAGGCGCCTCTGCCCAGTCTTCTCCCATCTCCAGAAATGACCAGGCTAAAGGGGCCACATACCCACTCAGAAACCCACTCTTCATTCCTACTCGGTTCCTGTGATTCCCCTCATCCCCACCCCATGCCACGGTGGCACCTCTGCTTCCCCAACCTGTACATCCCCTGAAGCACAAGCCAGAGTTCCAGCAGTCAGGCAGGGTCACCAAGTCCCTCACAAAGCAATTGTGGGGTGCACAGTCCATAGAAAGCCAGCCCAGGAACCACACTGTAGCAGCATTCTGCTGCTAAGACCATCCTCACTGCCCACTAGCCTGCTCCCGGCAGCAGGAGCAGGATCAGAAGCTGGCCTCTCCCCCTCACCCAGCCACCCAGCCACCGGCTCAGGACCATCAGACCCCTCCTCTCCCTGCCCTGAGTGATGCTGCATCTATTATGCATGCTCCCTTCCTGCTCCACTCCATTTCACAGTATTCCCCACCCTGCACCCTCCCCCTCCCCCCTTAAGGGCTTTTAACCAAGTACATTAGGCAGGGCCAGATGCCAGTCTGACAGATGTCTGTAATGTTAGCCTCCGTTTCCCTCCTTCCTCCCTCTGCCCAGCCCAATCTACCTCCCACCACTCTCAGCTGCCAAAACTTCCCAGACTTTGTTGCTCCCCTCCTGAGCCTCTCCTCTACAGCCCCAGTTTCTGCCGGGTCTTCAGCATCCAGCCCTCTGCCGCCCCCATTGGCCTGGCTAACTTTCAGCATCAAGGTCCTGGAGAGCTGAGGCATGCTGAATGAATATTCCATCTGGATGATGATTATTCACAT